>NC_059654.1:6674620-6782681 GCF_020424385.1 Procambarus clarkii
AGAGAGACCAGACAGGACGAGTCACACATGGAGATGATTGGTAAGGCATGGATGGAAATCAGTGGGGAATTGAGGGACCTGAGGGACACTATAAATAAGATGCAGATAGAACTAAGTGCAGAAGAGGAGGATACAATAAATCTAAAATCAGGCCCTCCTCAGACTCTGGCCCAGGCAAACAGCCCCCAGGTAACAGGGATGTAGCAATGGCAGGGACCCCTACAATGGGTGCCACCTTTGATGATATACTGAAGAGCCCCGATGCCATGTCCACAGTCAAGGAAGTTGTAATGAAAGCAGTAATCTCACAGGAGACAGCTTGATGCGCAAACCAGCTAATGGAAAGGAAAAGAACTGTAGTAGTGGTAGGTGTTAAGAAACAAGAGGGTTCCACAAGGGAAAAATGGAGGACTAAGAACAAAGCTGCAGTGTCAGGGATATTAAAGGAGATAGGAATGTAATTGGCTGAACAAGACATAGAACAGTTTTTCCGGATTTGCCAGTACAAGAAAGACAAAGAGATTGATCTAGGTAGTATTCAGGAATGAGACGATCAAAGAGGACATCCTAGTAAAGAAAAGCAAACTGAAACATGCAAGGAATTAGAGAGGTATACCTTTAGAGGGAGAGGGACATGACCAGGGACGTGATAATAAGGGCTGCAGATGCAAGGAAAAAGTGCAGCGAGAGGGAAGGGAGCCATGGAACCTCAGTCTCCAACCCAGCAATCTCAAAGGGGAGTGGGGAACCCAAATCCAGCAATTCAGGAACCCCAGAAGGGGACTCCAACACCCCAGCCCCTTCCCATAGGGCCCCCCTCACCCCCAGCATAAATCTTTCCTTGCCCCTGCACAATGCCCACCATATCACCCAAATCCTCCCTCCCCCCCCCTTACCCCAAGTATCCCCTGCTTTCCCATACCCTGGTCTTCTTCCTGCCCCAGGCAGGCCCAGGCAAGACCTAAGCCCTCCATCTCCCACTCCACCCCCTCCCCCACCAAACCCCTGTTAACTACACCACAGGAGAACGTGACCTCTCCCCGAGATGTAGACCAGACCACACACTAGAAGTTGAAGGGACGACGACGTTTCGGCCCGTCCTGGACCATTCTCAAGTCGATTGTCGACTTGAGTCGACAATTGACTTGAGAATGGTCCAGGACGGGCCGAAACATCGTCGTCCCTTCAACTTCTAGTGTTTGGTCTGGTCTACATACTTCAGCCACGTTATTGTGACTCATCGTCTCCCCGAGATATCCCTGCCCCCCCAACCTCAAGCACTCCCTGCCCCATCACCCCAAGGATGTCTTCCTGTCCCAAGCAGGCCTGGGCAAGACCTAAGCCCTCCATCCCCCACTCCACCTCCCCCTGAACCCCTGGCAACTACCTCACAGAAGGATGAGCCTACCAAAGTATAAATACCTATGGAACAACTTCCTACACTTGTGGGGAGGGAGGGTAAAAATGGATATAGGAAAGTGAGCTTCAAGGTAATGTATTGAAACATCGATGGGATTACCAATAAAATGTGATGAGGGAGGTAGCCATGCAAGCAGCTACCTCACAGAAAGCAGCAAGGTGCACTAGTCAGCTGCTAGAAAGAAAAAGATCAGTGATAGTTATAGGCATCGAAGAACAGGAAGGATCCAATAGGCAGGAATGGAATAGCAAGGACAGAGAGGCAGAACATGGGATACTGAAGGGGTTACAGATGGAAGGGGCTGAACAAAACATTGAGAAGGTTTTCAGGTTGGGCTGGTACAACAATGACAGAAACCGACTGGTAAAGGTGGTGTTTACAAACGAGACCACGAAGGAGGTTATTTTAGAAAGGAAGTCATCTGCAGTATGTGGAGGAATACAAGAAAGTATTCCTGCAGAGGGACAGGATGAAGGAGGAGAGAGCCAGGGCAGCAGAGGCAAGGAGGAAGTGCAGGGAGAGAGGAGTAAACCAGGAAATCAAAGCCCCCAATACAACATTCCCAGAAACAAGAGGGGAACCCACAACCAACATCCCAGCAACACCAGAGGGGAGGGCAACACCACCACCCCCCTCTGCATAGAAACCCTCCCTTCCCCTCACCCTATCTGCCCCCACTCAAATGCTCACCCAACCCTCCCTCCTCCCCCCACCCCATTTCGACCCTGTCACCCCCTCCCCCATTCCCACCATGTCCCCCCTCATGTCTTCTCCCCTCTGTCCCCCCTCCACCTTCATCCCATACCCTCCCTATCCCTTTCCCCCCCCCCCTCCTTCTTCACTCAGTATCTCCATGTCCCCCCTATCTCCTTACCCCATACCCTACATGTACCCCCTTCCCTTGAACCCTCACCCCCACCCCAAAATCCTCTAAGACCCTGCAAACCCACTCACAGATCTTCACACCCAGGGAACAGCTTTCCCCACCAGCAGAATGCTTACCAAGAAGGGGGCAAGGAAATGAACAGAAGAAAGTGAGCTTCAAGGCAATGTACACTAACACAGATGGAATTACAAATAAAACAAAACAGAAAATCATAGTAGTAGTCATATATAACCCCCCACCGAACGACAGAAGACGCAGATAGGAATATGATAGAAACAACTTGGCCACCATCAATATAATAGAGAGAGCAGCTTCTGTGGCTAGCAGGAACGGATCTAGACTACTAATCATGGGAGATTTCAACCACGGGAAGATAGATTGGGAGAACAGAGATCCACATGGAGGACCAGACACATGGAGAGCTAAGCTGCTGGACGGGGCAACAAGAAACTTTCTAAGTCAGCACGTCAAGGGACTAACAAGAATGAGAGGATGAACCAGCTTTGCTTGATCTGATATTTACCCTAAATGAGTCGGATATAAAGGAAGTTAAGTTGGAAGCCCCCCTTGGGAATGAGTGATCATAGTGTGTTGTGCTTTGAGTACCTGGTTGAGCTAGGAATTATCTCCCCCAAAAAAGAACTGGGAAACAAAGGGTCCATACCGAAAGGGAAACTATGAGGAGATAAATAAATTCCTAAGGGATATGCCATGGGACACAAACTCAAAACTAAGTCCGTACAAGACATGATGGACTATGTCACCCAAAAGTGTCAGGAGGCGGTAAACAGGTTTATCCCGGCCCGACGGTGAAAAACCCGAGAAGCAAACGAAGAATCCGTGGTTTAGTAGGGAATGTATGAAAGCAAAGGAGCTGAACAAAAGGACGTGGAGGAACCTCCGTAATAACAGAACACCAGAAAGTAGAGAGAGATACCAGAGAACCAGGAACGAGTATGTTAGTGTGAGAAGAGCAGCTGAGAAATGGTATGAAAATGATATAGCTAATAAAGCCAAGACCGAACCAAAGCTACTAAACAGTCACATCAGGAGGAAGACAACAGTGAAGGAACAGGTGATGAAACTTAGGATGGGTGAGGACAGGTAGACAGAGAATGACAAAGAGGTATGTGACGAAATCAACGAAAGGTTCCAAGAGGTCTTTACAATACAACAAGGAGAGGTCACAGCGCTAGGAGAGGTGGCAGCAAACCAGGCGACCTTGGAAGGGTTCGAAATTACAAAAGATGAGGTCAAGATGCACCTATTGGAGCTGGACGTGAGAAAGGCTGTTGGGCCGGACAGAATCTCACCATGGGTATTGAAAGAGTGTGCAGGAGCACTTTGTTTGCCACTCTCCATAGTGTATAGTAGGTCACTGGGAACGGGAGATCTACCAGAAATATGGAAGACGGCTAATGTAGTCCTAATATACAAAAAGGGCGACAGACAAGAGGCACTGAACTACAGGCCAGTGTCCTTAACTTGTGTACCATGCAAGGTGATGGAGAAGATTGTGAGAAAAAACTAGTAACACATCTGGAGAGAAGGGACTTCGTGACAACCCATCAACATGGGTTCAGATAGGGTAAATCTTGCCTTACAGGCTTAATAGAATTCTACGATCAGGTGACAAAGATTAAGCAAGAAAGAGAAGGATGGCTAGACTGCATTTTTTTGGACTGTCGGAAAGCCTTTGACACAGTACCCCATAAAAGGCTGATGCATAAGCTGGAGAAACAGGCAGGAGTAACTGGTAGGGCGCTCCAGTGGATAAAGGAGTACCTAAGCAATAGCAAGCAGAGAGTTACAGTGAGGGGTGAGACCTCAGAATGGCGTGAAGTCACCAGTGGAGTCCCACAGGGCTCTGTACTCGGGCTATCCTGTTTTTGATATACGTAAATGATCTCCCAGAGGGTATAGACTCTTTCCTCTCAATGTTTGCTGACGACGCCAAAATTATAAGAAGGATTAAGACAGAGGAGGACAGCTTGAGGCTTCAAGAAGACCTGGACAAGCTATCTTGAGGTTATCTTGAGATGATTTCGGGGCTTTTTAGTTTCCCCGCGGTCAGGTCCTCGACCAGGCCTCCACCCCCAGGAAGCAGCCCGTGACAGCTGACTAATACCCAGGTACTTATTTTACTGCTAGGTAACAGGGGCATAGGGTGAAAAAAACTCTGCCCATTGTTTCTCGCCGGCGCCTGGGATCGAACCCAGGACCACAGGATCACAAGTCCAGCGTGCTGTCCGCTCGGCCGACCGGCTCCCCTGCAGGAATGCAGGAATGTTTGTTAAAGTTTAACTCAAGCAAATGTAATGTAATGAAGATAGGTGTAGGGACCAGGAGACCAGATACAAGGTATCATTTGGGAGATGAAATCCTGCAAGAGTCAGAGAGAGAAAGACCTGGGGGTTGACATCACGCCAGACCTGTCCCCTGAAGCTCATATCAGGAGGATAACATCAGCGGCATATGCCAGGAGGGCTAATACAAGAATGGCCTTTAGAAACTTGTGTAAGGAATCTTTCAGAACATTATATATCACATATGTCAGACCAATCCTGGAATATGCGGCTCCAGCATGGAGTCCATATCTAGTCAAGCATAAGACTAAACTGGAAAAGGTTCAAAGGTTTGCCACCAGACTAGTACCAGAACTGAGGGGTATGAGCTACGAGGAGAGACTACGGGAATTAAACCTCACGTCACTGGGAGACAGTAGAGTTAGAGGGGACATGATCACCACATACAAGATTCTCAGAGGAATTGATAGGGTAAAGACAGACTTTTTAACACAAGGGGCACACGCACTAGGGGACGCAGGTGGAAATTGAGTGCCCAAATGAGCCATAGAGACGTTAGAAAGAATTTTGTCAGTGTTAGAGTAGTAGACAAATGGAATGCATTAGGAAGTAATGTGGCGGAGGCTGACTCCACACACAGCTTCAAGTGTAGATATGATAGAGCCCAATAGGCTCAGGAACTTGTACACCTGTTGATTGACGGTTGAGAGGCGGGACCAAAGAGCTAGAGCTTTACCACCGCAAGCACAATTAGGTAAGTACACACACACACCACCAACACACACACACACACACACACACACACACACACACACACACACACACACACACACACACACACACACACACACACACACACACACACACACACACACACACACACACACACACACACACACACACACACACACACACACACACACACACACACACACACCACCAACACACACACACACACACACACACACACACACACACACACACACACACACACACACACACACACACACACACACACACACACCACCACCACCACCATAGCCACAACCTCTCAACATCAGTAAGTAACTGTTTTATGAAACAAAATTATATAATGCAAAATAGAGACTAATAAATATTTTTGTTATGGATTATTTTTACATAATATTTCTAATTAAAATTATATTTATGCTGTACATTAATTTACATAAATTATATGTATATCAATTCCATTCATGAAAATCAACTTGAGTCAGACGAGCCTTTCCAAGCTTTACGGGCTATTCATGCCCGTGCCACCTCTTGGGTGGCTTAATCTTTATCAATCTTTCCAAGGTTGATAACATTACAAGTGCTGAACACATTTGTATGAGAATAACATTGCAACAGTGGAGTGCATATGTAAGAGAACTTCATTCCAAAACGGATTGCTTATGTGAAAGAAGTTCCATTCTTGCAAAATATGAATTGATCTGAGAAAATGACATTACTCATTGCATTTCAATCCATACGTTGCACTTGACACCTGTGGGTACGGTAGTGTAGGTTTACTGAGAAGTCTGGCATAACACCGCAGGTAATGAGCGAAGGAAGCACTTGGGAGGCAGTAAACACTTTTATTTTGTCTCTGACAGTTATAAACAACATTTTTATTATAAGTAAAAAGTTCGGTACTAATGACACTAATAACGTTGTGGTTTAATAACGAGCACTAATGACGTTGTGGCCTGTACCTATTTAACATCAATTCCCAATTAACTGAAGAGAGCCATCTTTTCTTGACCCAAACCTGCACAACGACAATCGTCCAGGAGGAAGTTTGTTTCATCAGCCATGATCCTGGACGGCCCCATTACCCTGGTCCCGGACGGCTCTTACAACCCTGCCCTTTGTACTCGATACACACCAAAAGATTCTTTCGCTAGAACTTAGTTTGATCAGAGATCTGGTCTACAGTTGAACAAGCCCCCCTCGAGTAGGATTTCTTGCGATGTAGATATCCATGTCATGGTCTGTGCAGCCGTCAGTGTCGTAGCCTGTTAAGGAGTGGGCAGACCCTGCATGACTGTGTCGCGAGGACCCCGCATGACTGTGCCGCAAGGACCCCGCATGACTGTGTCGCGAGGTAGAGCGCTCACCCGACTTGGACCTCTGATGGCGACTCTCGCTGCGGGAAGACTTGGCTCTGGTAAACCTTCTGGCGGCAGTGGAGGTGACCGGAGCGCCCAGCCAGACCTGGCTGGGGCTGACAGGCAGGGACTGTAGCCTCCCAGCACCCAGCTGCGGGGAGCCCAGCGACCCCTGCGACATGCTGAGTTCTGTAAGTAGGACGAGGAATTAATCTACACTTCCAGTCATGTCACATTCAAGCACCATAGTGCACGTGACTGTACAAGCACCATAGTGCACGTGACTGTAAAAGCACCATAGTGCACGTGACTGCACAAGCACCATAGTGCACGTGACTGCACCAGCACCATAGTGCACGTGACTGTAAAAGCACCATGGTGCACGTGACTGCACAAGCACCATAGTGCACGTGACTGTACTAGCACCATAGTGCACGTGACTGCACAAGCACCATAGTGCACGTGACTCCACTAGCACCATAGTGCACGTGACTGTACTAGCACCATAATGCACGTGACTGCACAAGCACCATAGTGCACATGACTGCACAAGCACCATAGTGCACGTGACTCCACTAGTACCATAGTGCACGTGACTGTACAAGCACCATAGTGCACGTGACTGCACAAGCACCATAGTGCACGTGACTGCACTAGCACCATAATGCACGTGACTGCACAAGCACCATAGTGCACGTGACTCCACTAGCACCATAGTGCACGTGACTGTACAAGCACCATAGTGCACGTGACTGCACAAGCACCATAGTGCACGTGACTGCACTAGCACCATAATGCACGTGACTGCACTAGCACCATAGTGCACGTGACTGCACTAGCACCATAGTGCACGTGACTGCACAAGCACCATAGTGCACGTGACTGCACAAGCACCATAGTGCACGTGACTGTACAAGCACCATAGTGCACGTGACTGCACTAGCACCATAGTGCACGTGACTGCACTAGCACCATAGTGCACATGACTGCACAAGCACCATAGTGCACGTGACTGCACTAGCACCATAGTGCACGTGACTGCACTAGCACCATAGTGCACATGACTGCACAAGCACCATAGTGCACGTGACTGCACTAGCACCATAGTGCACGTGACTGCACTAGCACCATAGTGCACGTGACTGTACAAGCACCATAGTGCACGTGACTTTACAAGCACCATAGTGCACGTGACTGTACAAGCACCATAGTGCACGTGACTGCACTAGCACCATAGTGCACGTGACTGTACAAGCACCATAGTGCACGTGACTGTACAAGCACCATAGTGCACGTGACTGTACAAGCACCATAGTGCACGTGACTGCACTAGCACCATAGTGCACGTGACTGTACAAGCACCATAGTGTACGTGACTGCACTAGCACCATAGTGCACGTGACTGTACAAGCACCATAGTGCACGTGACTGCACTAGCACCATAGTGCACGTGACTGCACTAGCACCATAGTGCACGTGACTGTACAAGCACCATAGTGCACGTGACTGTACAAGCACCATAGTGCACGTGACTGTACAAGCACCATAGTGCACGTGACTGCACTAGCACCATAGTGCACGTGACTGCACTAGCACCATAGTGCACGTGACTGTACAAGCACCATAGTGCACGTGACTACACAAGCACCATAGTGCACGTGACTACACTAGCACCATAGTGCACGTGACTGCACTAGCACCATAGTGCACATGACTGTACAAGCACCATAGTGCACGTGACTCCACTAGCACCATAGTGCACGTGACTGTACAAGCACCATAGTGCACGTGACTCCACTAGCACCATAGTGCACGTCACTGTACAAGCACCATAGTGCACGTGACTCCACTAGCACCGTAGTGCACGTGACTGCACAAGCACCATAGTACACGTGACTGTACAAGCACCATAGTGCACGTGACTGTACAAGCACCATAGTACACGTGACTGTACAAGCACCATAGTGCAGGTGACTGCACTAGCACCATAGTGCACGTGACTGTACAAGCACCATAGTGCACGTGACTCCACTAGCACCATAGTGCACGTGACTGTACAAGCACCATAGTGCACGTGACTGCAATAGCACCATAGTGCACATGACTGTACAAGCACCATAGTGCACGTGACTGCACTAGCACCATAGTGCACGTGACTGTACAAGCACCATAGTGCACGTGACTACACTAGCACCATAGTGCACGTGACTGCACAAGCACCATAGTGCACGTGACTACACTAGCACCATAGTGCACGTGACTGCACTAGCACCATAGTGCACGTGACTGTACAAGCACCATAGTGCACGTGACTCCACTAGCACCATAGTGCACGTGACTGTACAAGCACCAGAGTGCACGTGAGTGCACTAGCACCATAGTGCACGTGACTGCACCAGCACCATAGTGCACGTGACTGCACAAGCACCATAGTGCACGTGACTGCACAAGCACCATAGTGCACGTGACTCCACTAGCACCATAGTGCACGTGACTGCACCAGCACCATAGTGCACGTGACTGCACCAGCACCATAGTGCACGTGACTCCACTAGCACCATAGTGCACGTGACTCCACTAGCACCATAGTGCACGTGACTGCACAAGCACCATAGTGCACGTGACTCCACTAGCACCATAGTGCACGTGACTGCACTAGCACCATAGTGCACGTGACTGAACCAGCACCATAGTGCACGTGACTGCACTAGCACCATAGTGCACGTTACTGCACTAGCACCATAGTGCACGTGACTCCACTAGCACCATAGTGCACGTGACTCCACTAGCACCATAGTGCACGTGACTGCACTAGCACCATAGTGCACGTGACTGCACTAGCACCATAGTGCACGTGACTCCACTAGCACCATAGTGCACGTGACTGTACAAGCACCATAGTGCACGTGACTGCACTAGCACCATAGTGCACGTGACTGCACTAGCACCATAGTGCACGTGACTCCACTAGCACCATAGTGCACGTGACTGTACAAGCACCATAGTGCACGTGACTGCACTAGCACCATAGTGCACGTGACTGTACAAGCACCATAGTGCACGTGACTGCACTAGCACCATAGTGCACGTGACTGCACTAGCACCATAGTGCACGTGACTGCACTAGCACCATAGTGCACGTGACTGCACTAGCACCATAGTGCACGTGACTGCACTAGCACCATAGTGCACGTGACTCCACTAGCACCATAGTGCACGTGACTCCACTAGCACCATAGTGCACGTGACTGTACAAGCACAATGGTGCAAGTGACTCCACTAGCACCATAGTGCACGTGACTGTACAAGCACCATAGTGCACGTGACTGTACAAGCACCATAGTGCACGTGACTGTACAAGCACCATAGTGCACGTGACTGTACAAGCACCATAGTGCACGTGACTGTACAAGCACCATAGTGCACGTGACTGTACAAGCACCATAGTGCACGTGACTGTACAAGCACCATAGTGCACGTGACTGCACTAGCACCATAGTGCACGTGACTGCACTAGCACCATAGTGCACGTGACTCCACTAGCACCATAGTGCACGTGACTGTACAAGCACCATAGTGCACGTGACTGCACTAGCACCATAGTGCACGTGACTCCACTAGCACCATAGTGCACGTGACTGCACTAGCACCATAGTGCACGTGACTGCACTAGCACCATAGTGCACGTGACTGCACTAGCACCATAGTGCACGTGACTGCACTAGCACCATAGTGCACGTGACTGCACTAGCACCATAGTGCACGTGACTCCACTAGCACCATAGTGCACGTGACTGCACTAGCACCATAGTGCACGTGACTGCACTAGCACCATAGTGCACGTGACTGCACTAGCACCATAGTGCACGTGACTCCACTAGCACCATAGTGCACGTGACTGCACTAGCACCATAGTGCACGTGACTCCACTAGCACCATATTGCACGTGACTCCACTAGCACCATAGTGCACGTGACTGTACAAGCACCATAGTGCACGTGACTCCACTAGCACCATAGTGCACGTGACTCCACTAGCACCATAGTGCACGTGACTGTACAAGCACCATGGTGCAAGTGACTCCACTAGCACCATAGTGCACGTGACTGTACAAGCACCATAGTGCACGTGACTGTACAAGCACCATAGTGCACGTGACTGTACAAGCACCATAGTGCACGTGACTGTACAAGCACCATAGTGCACGTGACTGTACAAGCACCATAGTGCACGTGACTGTACAAGCACCATAGTGCACGTGACTGTACAAGCACCATAGTGCACGTGACTGCACTAGCACCATAGTGCACGTGACTCCACTAGCACCATAGTGCACGTGACTGTACAAGCACCATAGTGCACGTGACTGCACTAGCACCATAGTGCACGTGACTGCACTAGCACCATAGTGCACGTGACTGTACAAGCACCATAGTGCACGTGACTCCACTAGCACCATAGTGCACATGACTGCACTAGCACCATAGTGCACGTGACTGCACTAGCACCATAGTGCACGTGACTCCACTAGCACCATAGTGCACGTGACTCCACTAGCACCATAGTGCACGTGACTGTACAAGCACCATAGTGCACGTGACTGCACTAGCACCATAGAGCACGTGACTCCACTAGCACCATAGTGCACGTGACTGTACAAGCACCATAGTGCACGTGACTGCACTAGCACCATAGTGCACGTGACTCCACTAGCACCATAGTGCACGTGACTGTACAAGCACCATAGTGCACGTGACTGCACTAGCACCATAGTGCACGTGACTGCACTAGCACCATAGTGCACGTGACTGTACAAGCACCATAGTGCACGTGACTCCACTAGCACCATAGTGCACGTGACTCCACTAGCACCATAGTGCACATGACTGCACTAGCACCATAGTGCACGTGACTGCACTAGCACCATAGTGCACGTGACTCCACTAGCACCATAGTGCACGTGACTCCACTAGCACCATAGTGCACGTGACTGCACTAGCACCATAGTGCACGTGACTCCACTAGCACCATAGTGCACGTGACTGCACTAGCACCATAGTGCACGTGACTCCACTAGCACCATAGTGCACGTGACTCCACTAGCACCATAGTGCACGTGACTCCACTAGCACCATAGTGCACGTGACTGCACTAGCACCATAGTGCACATGACTGCACTAGCACCATAGTGCACGTGACTGCACTAGCACCATAGTGCACGTGACTACACTAGCACCATAGTGCACGTGACTGTACAAGCACCATAGTGCACGTGACTGCACTAGCACCATAGTGCACGTGACTGCACTAGCACCATAGTGCACGTGACTGCACTAGCACCATAGTGCACGTGACTCCACTAGCACCATAGTGCACGTGACTTCACTAGCACCATAGTGCACATGACTGCACTAGCACCATAGTGCACGTGACTGTACAAGCACCATAGTGCACGTGACTGCACTAGCACCATAGTGCACGTGACTGTACAAGCACCATAGTGCACGTGACTGTACAAGCACCATAGTGCACGTGACTGTACAAGCACCATAGTGCACGTGACTGTACAAGCACCATAGTGCACGTGACTGTACAAGCACCATAGTGCACGTGACTGTACAAGCACCATAGTGCACGTGACTGCACTAGCACCATAGTGCACGTGACTGTACAAGCACCATAGTGCACGTGACTGTACAAGCACCATAGTGCACGTGACTGTACAAGCACCATAGTGCACGTGACTGTACAAGCACCATAGTGCACGTGACTGTACAAGCACCATAGTGCACGTGACTGCACTAGCACCATAGTGCACGTGACTGTACAAGCACCATAGTGCACGTGACTGTACAAGCACCATAGTGCACGTGACTGTACAAGCACCATAGTGCACGTGACTGCACTAGCACCATAGTGCACGTGACTCCACTAGCACCATAGTGCACGTGACTGTACAAGCACCATAGTGCACGTGACTGTACAAGCACCATAGTGCACGTGACTGTACAAGCACCATAGTGCACGTGACTGCACTAGCACCATAGTGCACGTGACTGTACAAGCACCATAGTGCACGTGACTGTACAAGCACCATAGTGCACGTGACTGTACAAGCACCATAGTGCACGTGACTGCACTAGCACCATAGTGCACGTGACTCCACTAGCACCATAGTGCACGTGACTGTACAAGCACCATAGTGCACGTGACTGTACAAGCACCATAGTGCACGTGACTGTACAAGCACCATAGTGCACGTGACTGCACTAGCACCATAGTGCACGTGACTCCACTAGCACCATAGTGCACGTGACTGTACAAGCACCATAGTGCACGTGACTGTACAAGCACCATAGTGCACGTGACTGTACAAGCACCATAGTGCACGTGACTGTACAAGCACCATAGTGCACGTGACTGTACAAGCACCATAGTGCACGTGACTGTACAAGCACCATAGTGCACGTGACTGTACAAGCACCATAGTGCACGTGACTGTACAAGCACCATAGTGCACGTGACTCCACTAGCACCATAGTGCACGTGACTGTACAAGCACCATAGTGCACGTGACTCCACTAGCACCATAGTGCACATGACTGCACTAGCACCATAGTGCACGTGACTGCACTAGCACCATAGTGCACGTGACTCCACTAGCACCATAGTGCACGTGACTGTACAAGCACCATAGTGCACGTGACTCCACTAGCACCATAGTGCACGTGACTGCACTAGCACCATAGTGCACGTGACTGCACTAGCACCATAGTGCACGTGACTCCACTAGCACCATAGTGCACGTGACTCCACTAGCACCATAGTGCACGTGACTGCACTAGCACCATAGTGCACGTGATGCGAGCACCCGAACTAGTTCCTACTTGACCTGAAATTAAATGCAATAATATTTTACCGTTATTGATTTTCTTGTGGATATGTTTACCATCCGCGGTGGACCTTTCTGCCCCTCAGGGAATACATCCGCGGTGGACCTTTCTGCCCCTCAGGGAATACATCCGCGGTGGACCTTTCTGCCCCTCAGGGAATACATAACATTTGTTCCATAACCATTTTCAATACGTTTTCAAAAATAATGGTTTTGGCTCTGTTGAGAATCAAGTTTTATTAACACCTGCAAAATATATTATGAACTTTGTTATATAGAATTATATTAATAAGTTATTTGTAATGAACATGTCATAATATCCAGATCTTTAACTAAATGTAACTGTGTGTTAAATTACAGTGAAACATGAGGGAAGTTCATGGTTAGTGTTGCATTCTTCCTGTCGTCTCTGGCGCCAACAGCCAAACTCAACACAAATATCATAGTAAGTGACTTTGGCTAACGTGACCCAGAAGTAAAGTTATTTAAAAGCGCCTCAGTTGGTGTGGTCGAGAACTAAAGAGTATACATCATACTGACTTTGTTACGCTACGATACTCCTGAGGGTATATTTGTATTCCCAGCCCAGGTCAGCATTGTGTTCCCCAGCCCAGGTCAGCATTGTGTTCCCTAGCCCAGGTCAGCATTGTGTTCCCTAGCCCAGGTCAGCATTGTGTTCCCTAGCCCAGGTCAGCATTGTGTTCCCCAGCCCAGGTCAGCATTGTGTTCCCTAGCCCAGGTCAGCATTGTGTTCCCTAGCCCAGGTCAGCATTGTGTTCCCTAGCCCAGGTCACCATGATGTTCCCTAGCCCAGTTCACCATTGTGTTCCCTAGCCCAGGTCACCATGATGTTCCTTAGCCCAGGTCACCATTGTGTTCCCTAGCCCAGGTCAGCATTGTGTTCCCCAGCCCAGGTCAGCATTGTGTTCCCTAGCCCAGGTCACCATGATGTTCCCTAGCCCAGTTCACCATTGTGTTCCCTAGCCCAGGTCACCATGATGTTCCTTAGCCCAGGTCACCATTGTGTTCCCTAGCCCAGGTCACCATGATGTTCCTTAGCCCAGGTCACCATTGTGTTCCCTAGCCCAGGTCACCATGATGTTCCTTAGCCCAGGTCACCATTGTGTTCCCTAGCCCAGGTCACCATGATGTTCCCTAGCCCAGGTCACCATGATGTTCCCTAGCCCAGGTCACCATGATGTTCCCTAGCCCAGGTCACCATGATGTTCCCTAGCCCAGGTCACCATGATGTTCCCTAGCCCAGGTCACCATGATGTTCCCTAGCCCAGGTCACCATGATGTTCCCTAGCCCAGGTCACCATGATGTTCCCTAGCCCAGGTCACCATGATGTTCCCCAGCCCAGGTCAGCATTGTGTTCCCTAGCCCAGGTCACCATGATGTTCCTTAGCCCAGGTCACCATTGTGTTCCCTAGCCCAGGTCACCATTGTGTTCCCTAGCCCAGGTCACCATTGTGTTCCCTAGCCCAGGTCACCATTGTGTTCCCTAGCCCAGGTCACCATGATGTTCCCTAGCCCAGGTCACCATTGTGTTCCCTAGCCCAGGTCACCATGATGTTCCCTAGCCCAGGTCACCATTGTGTTCCCTAGCCCAGGTCACCATGATGTTCCCTAGCCCAGGTCACCATGATGTTCCCTAGCCCAGGTCACCATGATGTTCCCTAGCCCAGGTCACCATGATGTTCCCTAGCCCAGGTCACCATGATGTTCCCTAGCCCAGGTCACCATGATGTTCCCCAGCCCAGGTCAGCATTGTGTTCCCTAGCCCAGGTCACCATGATGTTCCCTAGCCCAGGTCAGCATTGTGTTCCCTAGCCCAGGTCACCATGATGTTCCCTAGCCCAAGTCACCATGATGTTCCCCAGCCCAGGTCACCATGATGTTCCCCAGCCCAGGTCAGCATTGTGTTCCCTAGCCCAGGTCACCATGATGTTCCCCAGCCCAGGTCACCATGATGTTCCCTAGCCCAGGTCACCATGATGTTCCCCAGCCCAGGTCACCATGATGTTCCCCAGCCCAGGTCACCATGATGTTCCCCAGCCCAGGTCACCATTGTGTTCCCTAGCCAAGGTCACCATTGTGTTCCCTAGCCCAGGTCACCATGATGTTCCCCAGCCCAGGTCACCATGATGTTCCCCAGCCCAGGTCACCATTGTGTTCCCTAGCCCAGGTCACCATGATGTTCCCCAGCCCAGGTCAGCATGATGTTCCCCAGCCCAGGTCACCATGATGTTCCCCAGCCCAGGTCAGCATGATGTTCCCCAGCCCAGGTCAGCATGATGTTCCCCAGCCCAGGTCACCATGATGTTCCCCAGCCCAGGTCAGCATGATGTTCCCCAGCCCAGGTCAGCATTGTGTTCCCCAGCCCAGGTCAGCATGATGTTCCCCAGCCCAGGTCACCATGATGTTCCCCAGCCCAGGTCAGCATTGTGTTCCCCAGCCCAGGTCACCATGATGTTCCCCAGCCCAGGTCACCATGATGTTCCCCAGCCCTGGTCAGCATTGTGTTCCCCAGCCCAGGTCACCATGATGTTCCCCAGCCCAGGTCAGCATTGTGTTCCCCAGCCCAGGTCAGCATGATGTTCCCCAGCCCAGGTCAGCATTGTGTTCCCCAGCCCAGGTCAGCATTGTGTTCCCCAGCCCAGGTCAGCATGATGTTCCCCAGCCCAGGTCAGCATTGTGTTCCCCAGCCCAGGTCAGCATTGTGTTCCCCAGCCCAGGTCAGCATTGTGTTCCCCAGCCCAGGTCAGCATGATGTTCCCCAGCCCAGGTCAGCATTGTGTTCCCCAGCCCAGGTCAGCATGATGTTCCCCAGCCCAGGTCACCATGATGTTCCTCAGCCCAGGTCAGCATTGTGTTCCCCAGCCCAGGTCAGCATGATGTTCCCCAGCCCAGGTCACCATGATGTTCCTCAGCCCAGGTCAGCATTGTGTTCCCCAGCCCAGGTCACCATGATGTTCCCCAGCCCAGGTCACCATGATGTTCCCCAGCCCAGGTCAGCATTGTGTTCCCCAGCATAGGTCAGCATTGTGTTCCCTAGCCCAGGTCAGCATGATGTTCCCCAGCATAGGTCAGCATGATGTTCCCTCTTATGTTAACCTTGTGTAGTGAGGTGGAGTGCTGGCATGAAGGCGTGGGTTGAAGTAGCAGCCAGGGCCGAGTATGACCTGTGACCTCCGGCCACGGAGTGAGACCGTGAAGGGTGACGTAGCGATGCTTGAGAGATGTGCGACCTCGCGTCCTCCGACACGAACCCGTTGTTGACGGAACCTGTCCAAGGAGTAAATAGTTCATGCGAGCTCTTGAAATTCGTCAATCAACAGGAGTAACCAAGCCAAGAAGGTCATATTAGTAACTATAATGTATGCTCCTTGTATTAACAGTACAATATACCTTTTTGTATATAAATAAATAATTAAATAGTATAACAACAGTTCCTGAAGAGGCTATATTAAATCATAGTGAAAGCGTCGCACGAGGCTGTGACACAAGCTAGCAGTTGCCACAAAATTATTGCAACATTTTAGCGTAACCCCTGGAAACACAAACCGAAACTGTCTCTATTTTCCGCTTGTTACAACTTGTAATAAAGTTGTTACATCTTGGCTTAACGTGTTTATGACGTATTAGAACGTTGTTACAACTTGCTATATTGGTTGTTATAACTGGTTAGGAGGTGTTAAAACTTGTTCGAACGTTGTACCAACGTTGCAGTTTCGGTGTGAGTTACTAGGGAACTCACCTTTCTCCATGTGATACATCCGGGCTCTGGGAATGGACCTCTGTGAGTACATGGAGACACTGTCCCAGTCAGGTCTGGTGCCCCTGCCCAGCGTGCCCAGGGAGGCCAGGGGTGGAGAGCCAGGGCTCAGTATGGCCGGGTCCCCCTGCTGGGCCTGCTGGCCGCCCTGGCCCCTGCTGCAGCAGATGAAGGCCGTCACGGCCAGGATCACTGTGCCACAGATGGCGGCCGACGCCGCTATGATGATGGTGTCCATGTGGGTGGTTGACGTCAGTGTCATCTGTATCTCTCGGCACTGTGATGGTGTCACTCTGTCGACACACAATACTGTGAAGGTCTTACACTGTCAACACACAATACTGTGATGGTCCCACACTATCAACACACAACACTGTGATGGTCCAACACTGTCAACACACAACACTGTGATGGTCCAACACTGTCAACACACAACACTGTGATGGTGTCACTGTCAACACACAATACTGTGATGGTCCAACACTGTCAACACACAACACTGTGATGGTGTCACTGTCAACACACAATACTGTGATGTCCAACACTGTCAACACACAACACTGTGATGGTCCCACACTGTCAACACACAATACTGTGATGGCGTCACTCTGTCGACACACAACACTGTGATGGTCCCACACTGTCAACACACACCATTGTGATGGTCCAACACTGTCAACACACAACACTGAAGGTCCCACACTGTCAACACACAACACTGAAGGTCCCACACTGTCAACACACAACACTGAAGGTCCCACACTGTCAACACACAACACTGAAGGTCCCACACTGTCAACACACAACACTGAAGGTCCCACACTGTCACCACACAACATTGAAGGTCCCACACTGTCAACACACAACACTGAAGGGCCAACACTGTCAACACACAACACTGAAGGTCCAACACTGTCAACACACAACACTGTGAAGATCCCACGCTGTCAACACACAACACTGAAGGTCCCACACTGTCAACACACAACACTGTGAAGGTCCCACACTGTCAACACACAACACTGTGATGGTCCCACACTGTCAACACACAACACTGTGAAGGTCCAACACTGTCAACACACAACACTGTGAAGGTCCAACACTGTCAACACACAACACTGTGAAGGTCCAACACTGTCAACACACAACACTGTGAAGGTCCCACTCTGTCAACACACAACACTGTGAAGGTCCCACACTGTCAACACACAACACTGAAGGTCCCACTCTGTCAACACACAACACTGAAGGTCCCACACTGTCAACACACAACACTGTGATGGTCCAACACTGTCAACACACAACACTGTGATGGTCCCACACTGTCAACACACAACACTGTGAAGGTCCCACACTGTCAACACACAACACTGTGAAGGTCCCACACAGTCAACACACAACACTGTGAAGGTCCCACACTGTCAACACACAACACTGTGAAGGTCCCACACTGTCAACACACAACACTGAAGGTCCCACACTGTCAACACACAACACTGTGATGGTCCAACACTGTCAACACACAACACTGAAGGTCCCACACTGTCAACACACAACACTGTGAAGGTCCCACACTGTCAACACACAACACTGAAGGTCCCACACTGTCAACACACAACACTGTGATGGTCCAACACTGTCAACACACAACACTGAAGGTCCCACACTGTCAACACACAACACTGTGAAGGTCCCAAACTGTCAACACACAACACTGAAGGTCCAACACTGTCAACACACAACACTGTGATGGTCCAACACTGTCAACACACAACACTATGAAGGTCCCACACTGTCAGCACACAACACTGTGATGGTCCCACACTGTCAACACACAACACTGAAGGTCCAACACTGTCAACACACAACACTGTGATGGTCCAACACTGTCAACACACAACACTGTGAAGGTCCCACAATGTCAACACACAACACTGTGATGGTCCCACACTGTCAACACACAACACTGAAGGTCCCACACTGTCAACACACAACACTGTGAAGGTCCCACACTGTCAACACACAACACTGAAGGTCCAACACTGTCAACACACAACACTGTGATGGTCCAACACTGTCAACACACAACACTGTGAAGGTCCCACACTGTCAACACACAACACTGTGATGGTCCCACACTGTCAACACACAACACTGAAGGTCCCACACTGTCAACACACAACACTGTGAAGGTCCAACACTGTCAACAGACAACACTGTGATGGTCCAACACTGTCAACACACAACACTGTGATGGTCCAACACTGTCAACACACAACACTGAAGGTCCCACACTGTCAACACACAACACTGTGATGGTCCCACACTGTCAACACACAACACTGAAGGTACTACACTGTCAACACACAACACTGTGATGGTCCCACACTGTCAACACACGACACTGAAGGTCCCACACTGTCAACACACAACACTGTGAAGGTCCCACACTGTCAACACACAACACTGTGAAGGTCCAACACTGTCAACACACAACACTGTTATGGTCCAACACTGTCAACACACAACACTGTGAAGGTCCAACACTGTCAACACACAACACTGTTATGGTCCAACACTGTCAACACACAACACTGTTATGGTCCTACACTGTCAACACACAACACTGTGAAGGTCCAACACTGTCAACACACAACACTGTGAAGGTCCAACACTGTCAACACACAACACTGTTATGGTCCTACACTGTCAACACACAACACTGAAGGTCCCACACTGTCAACACACAACACTGTGAAGGTCCAACACTGTCAACACACAACACTGTGAAGGTCCCACACTGTCAACACACAACACTGTGAAGGTCCAACACTGTCAACACACAACACTGTGAAGGTCCCACTCTGTCAACACACAACACTGTGAAGGTCCCACACTGTCAACACACAACACTGAAGGTCCCACTCTGTCAACACACAACACTGAAGGTCCCACACTGTCAACACACAACACTGTGATGGTCCAACACTGTCAACACACAACACTGTGATGGTCCCACACTGTCAACACACAACACTGTGAAGGTCCCACACTGTCAACACACAACACTGTGAAGGTCCCACACAGTCAACACACAACACTGTGAAGGTCCCACACTGTCAACACACAACACTGTGAAGGTCCCACACTGTCAACACACAACACTGTGAAGGTCCCACTCTGTCAACACACAACACTGTGAAGGTCCCACACTGTCAACACACAACACTGAAGGTCCCACTCTGTCAACACACAACACTGAAGGTCCCACACTGTCAACACACAACACTGTGATGGTCCAACACTGTCAACACACAACACTGAAGGTCCCACACTGTCAACACACAACACTGTGAAGGTCCCACACTGTCAACACACAACACTGAAGGTCCCACACTGTCAACACACAACACTGTGATGGTCCAACACTGTCAACACACAACACTGAAGGTCCCACACTGTCAACACACAACACTGTGAAGGTCCCAAACTGTCAACACACAACACTGAAGGTCCAACACTGTCAACACACAACACTGTGATGGTCCAACACTGTCAACACACAACACTATGAAGGTCCCACACTGTCAGCACACAACACTGTGATGGTCCCACACTGTCAACACACAACACTGAAGGTCCAACACTGTCAACACACAACACTGTGATGGTCCAACACTGTCAACACACAACACTGTGAAGGTCCCACACTGTCAACACACAACACTGTGATGGTCCCACACTGTCAACACACAACACTGAAGGTCCCACACTGTCAACACACAACACTGTGAAGGTCCCACACTGTCAACACACAACACTGAAGGTCCCACACTGTCAACACACAACACTGTGAAGGTCCAACACTGTCAACAGACAACACTGTGATGGTCCAACACTGTCAACACACAACACTGTGATGGTCCAACACTGTCAACACACAACACTGAAGGTCCCACACTGTCAACACACAACACTGTGATGGTCCCACACTGTCAACACACAACACTGAAGGTACCACACTGTCAACACACAACACTGTGATGGTCCCACACTGTCAACACACAACACTGAAGGTCCCACACTGTCAACACACAACACTGTGAAGGTCCCACACTGTCAACACACAACACTGTGAAGGTCCAACACTGTCAACACACAACACTGTTATGGTCCAACACTGTCAACACACAACACTGTGAAGGTCCAACACTGTCAACACACAACACTGTTATGGTCCAACACTGTCAACACACAACACTGTTATGGTCCTACACTGTCAACACACAACACTGTGAAGGTCCAACACTGTCAACACACAACACTGTGAAGGTCCAACACTGTCAACACACAACACTGTTATGGTCCTACACTGTCAACACACAACACTGAAGGTCCCACACTGTCAACACACAACACTGAAGGTCCCACACTGTCAACACACAACACTGAAGGTCCAACACTGTCAACACAGAACACTGTGAAGGTCCAACACTGTCAACACACAACACTGTGATGGGAGTGAACAGAAAAGTTGGTAATAGGGAAACAGAGAGGGGAAGGTTGCAGAAGAAGGAGTGAGTGGGAGGGTGAGAATGTGTAGGAGTGACATACTAAGTAGGTTAGGTAAGGTCGATGTTTTCTATGAAGCTTTTCAAGGGAAACTATTATGTTTAGTATGTCACCTATGCACGCAACTAATAAGTCAATATTGACTTATTAAATTTGCGAGAACGGGTTGAGGAGTGAGTGAGAGGAGGAGGGGGGGGGGTGAGAGAGCCCCGGGCACTACCGGTTACAAGCAGGTTAGAGACTCACGTGTAAGGAGTGAGGGGCAGGTGGTGGAGGGTGACCACACACACGACCAGACACTCATGCGCCGGCACGTTCTTGATCTTGAACTCTCGCTCCAACCACGACAGCGGGGGTCCCACCTGTTAGGTACTCCTTACCATTACTAATAACACTACCAACATCTCACCACAACAACCTGCGACATGGATATATTTAGCACAAACCTCTCAGAGTGTCATTACGTGTGACCCCTTGTTGTTAGGTACGGGCAGGGGAGGTACTGGCAGGGTAGGTACTGGCAGGGTAGGTACTGGCAGGGTAGGTACTGGCAGGGTAGGTACTGGCAGGGTGGGTACTGGCAGGGTAGGTACTGGCAGGGTAGGTACTGGCAGGGTGGGTACTGGCAGGGGTTCTTGCATGGTAGGTACAGGCAGGGTGGGTACTGGCAGGGTAGGTTCTGGCAGGGTAGGTACTGGCAGGGTAGGTACTGGCAGGGTAGGTACTGGCAGGGTGGGTACTGGCAGGGGTTCTTGCATGGTAGGTACAGGCAGGGTAGGTACTGGCAGGGTAGGTTCTGGCAGGGTAGGTACTGGCAGGGTAGGTACTGGTAGGGTAGGTACTGGCAGGGTGGGTACTGGCAGGGTAGGCACTGGCAGGGGTTCTTGCATGGTAGGTACAGGCAGGGTGGGTACTGGCAGGGTAGGTACTGGCAGGGGTTCTTGCATGGTAGGTACAGGCAGGGTGGGTACTGGCAGGGTAGGTATTGGCAGGGTAGGTACTGGCAGGGTAGGTACTGGCAGGGTAGGTACTGGCAGGGTAGGTACTGGCAGGGTAGGTACTGGCAGGGTAGGTACTGGCAGGGTAGGTACTGGCAGGGTAGGTATTGGCAGGGTAGGTACTGGCAGGGTAGGTACTGGCAGGGTGGGTACTGGCAGGGTAGGTACTGGCAGGGTGGGTACTGTAGGGTAGGTACTGTAGGGTAGGTACTGGCAGGGTAGGTACTGGCAGGGTAGGTACTGGCAGGGTAGGTACTGGCAGGGTAGGTATTGGCAGGGTAGGTACTGGCAGGGTAGGTACAAGCAGGGTAGGTTCAGGCAGGGTAGGTACTGGCAGGGTAGGTACTGGCAGGGTAGGTACTGGCAGGGTAGGTACTGGCAGGGTAGGTACTGTAGGTTAGGTACTGGCAGGGTAGGTACTGGCAGGGTAGGTACTGGCAGGGTAGGTACAGGCAGGGAAGGTACTGGCAGGGTAGGTACTGTAGGGTAGGTACTGGCAGGGTAGGTACTGGCAGGGTAGGTACTGGCAGGGTAGGTACAGGCAGGGTAGGTACTGGCAGGGTAGGTACAGGCAGGGTAGGTACTGGCAGGGTAGGTACTGGCAGGGTGGGTATTGGCTGGGTAGGTACTGGCAGGGTGGGTATTGGCAGGGTAGGTACTGGCAGGGTAGGTACTGTAGGGTAGGTACTGGCAGGGTAGGTACTGGCAGGGTAGGTACTGTAGGGTAGGTACTGGCAGGGTAGGTACTGTAGGGTAGGTACTAGCAGGGTAGGTACTGTAGGGTAGGTACTGTAGGGTAGGTACTGTAGGGTAGGTACTGGCAGGGTAGGTACTGTAGGCTAGGTACTAGCAGGGTAGGTACTGTAGGGTAGGTACTGTAGGGTAGGTACTGTAGGGTAGGTACTGGCAGGGTAGGTACTGTAGGGTAGGTACTGTAGGGTAGGTACTGGCAGGCTAGGTACTGGCAGGGTAGGTACTGTAGGGTAGGTACTAGCAGGGTAGGTACTGTAGGGTAGGTACTGTAGGGAAGGTACTGTAGAGTATTTACTGGCAGGGTAGGTACTGTAGGGTAGGTACTAGCAGGGTAGGTACTGTAGGGTAGGTACTGTAGGGTAGGTACTGTAGGGTAGGTACTGGCAGGGTAGGTACTAGCAGGGTAGGTACTGGCAGGGTAGGTACTGTAGGGTAGGTACTGTAGGGTAGGTACTGTAGGGTAGGTACTGGCAGGGTAGGTACTGTAGGGTAGGTACTGGCAGGGTAGGTACTGTAGGGTAGGTACTGTAGGGTAGGTACTGTAGGGTAGGTACTGTAGGGTAGGTACTGGCAGGGTAGGTACTGTAGGGTAGGTACTGTAGGTTAGGTACTGTAGGGTAGGTACTGTTGGGTAGGTACTGGCAGGGTAGGTACTGTAGGGTAGGTACTAGCAGGGTAGGTACTGTAGGGTAGGTACTGTAGGGTAGGTACTGTAGGGTAGGTACTGGCAGGGTAGGTACTAGCAGGGTAGGTACTGGCAGGGTAGGTACTGTAGGGTAGGTACAAGCAGGGTAGGTACTGTAGGGTAGGTACTGTAGGGTAGGTACTGGCAGGGTAGGTACTGTAGGGTAGGTACTAGCAGGGTAGGTACTGTAGGGTAGGTACTAGCAGGGTAGGTACTGTAGGGTAGGTACTGTAGGGTAGGTACTGCAGGGTAGGTACTGGCAGGGTAGGTACTAGCAGGGTAGGTACTGGCAGGGTAGGTACTGTAGGGTAGGTACTGTAGGGTAGGTACTGTAGGGTAGGTACTGGCAGGGTAGGTACTAGCAGGGTAGGTACTGGCAGGGTAGGTACTGTAGGGTAGGTACTGTAGGGTAGGTACTGGCAGGGTAGGTACTGTAGGGTAGGTACTGGCAGGGTAGGTACTGTAGGGTAGGTACTGTAGGGTAGGTACTGGCAGGGTAGGTACTGTAGGGTAGGTACTGGCAGGGTAGGTACTGTAGGGTAGGTACTGTAGGGTAGGTACTGTAGGGTAGGTACTGGCAGGGTAGGTACTATAGGGTAGGTACTGTAGGGTAGGTACTGTAGGGTAGGTACTGTAGGGTAGGTACTGGCAGGGTAGGTACTGGCAGGGTAGGTACTGTAGGGTAGGTACTGTAGGGTAGGTACTGGCAGGGTAGGTACTGTAGGGTAGATACTAGCAGGGTAGGTAGTGTAGGGTAGGTACTGTAGGGTAGGTACTGTAGGGTAGGTACTGGCAGGGTAGGTACTAGCAGGGTAGGTACTGGCAGGGTAGGTACTGTAGGGTCGGTACTGTAGGGTAGGTACTGTAGAGTAGGTACTGTAGGGTAGGTACTGTAGGGTAGGTACTGGCAGGGTAGGTACTGTAGGGTAGGTACTGTAGGGTAGGTACTGTAGGGTAGGTACTGGCAGGGTAGGTACTGTAGGGTAGGTATTGGCAGGGTAGGTACTGGCAGGGTAGGTATTGGCAGGGTAGGTATTGGCAGGGTAGGTATTGGCAGGGTAGGTATTGGCAGGGTAGGTACTGTAGGGTAGGTACTGGCAGGGTAGGTACTGGCAGGGTAGGTACTCTAGGGTAGGTACTGTAGGGTAGGTACTGTAGGGTAGGTACTGGCAGGGTAGGTAGTGTAGGGTAGGTACTGTAGGGTAGGTACTGTAGGGTAGGTACTGGCAGGGTAGGTACTGTAGGGTAGGTACAGGCAGGGTAGGTACTGGCAGGGTAGGTACTGTAGGGTAGGTACTGGCAGGGTAGGTACTGTAGGGTAGGTACTGGCAGGGTAGGTACTGGCAGGGTAGGTACTGTAGGGTAGGTACAGGCAGGGTAGGTACTGGCAGGGTAGGTACAGACAGGGTAGGTACAGGCAGGGTAGGTACTGGCAGGGTAGGTACAGACAGGCTAGGTACAGGCAGGTTAGGTACAGGCAGGTTAGGTACAGGCAGGGTATGTACAGGCAAAGTATGTACAGGCAGGGTATGTACAGGCTGGCTAGGTACAGGCAGCTTTGGTACAGGCAGGTTAGGTATAGGCAGGCTAGGTACAGCCAGGGTAGGTAAGGCAGGTTAGGTACAGGCAGGGTAGGTACAGGCTGGCTACGTACAGGCAGCTTTGGTACAGGCAGGTTAGGTACAGGAAAGATAGGTAAGGCAGGGTATGTACAGGCTGGCTAGGTACAGGCAGCTTTGGTACAGGCAGGATAGATATAGGAAGGCTAGGTACTGGCAGGTTAGGTACAGGCAGGCTAGGTACAGGCAGGGTAGGTACAGGCAGGTTAGGTACAGGCAGGGTAGGTACAGGCGGGTTAGGTACAGGCAGGCTAGGTACAGACAGGCTAGGTACAGGCAGGGTATGTACAGGCAAAGTATGTACAGGCAGGGTATGTACAGGCAGGGTATGTACAGGCTGGCTAGGTACAGGCAGCTTTGGTACAGGCAGGTTAGGTACAGGAAAGATAGGTAAGGCAGGGTATGTACAGGCTGGCTAGGTACAGGCAGGTTAGGTAAAGGCAGGCTAGGTACAGGCAGGTTAGGTACAGGCAGGGTAGGTACAGGCAGGTTAGGTACAGGCAGGTTAGGTACAGGCAGGCTAGGAACAGGCAGGCTGGGTACAGGTAGGCTAGGTACAGGCTGGTTAGGTACAGGCAGGCTAGGTACAGGCTGGTTAGGTACAGGCTGGCTAGGTACAGGCTAGCTAGGTACAGGCAGGCTAGGTACAGGCTGGCTAGGTACAGGCAGGTTACGTACAGGCAGGCTAGGTACAGGTAGGCGAGGTAAAGGCTGGTTAGGTAAAGGCTGGTTAGGTACAGGCAGGCTAGGTACAGACAGGCTAGGTACAGGCTGGCTAGGTACAGGCGGGGTAGGTACAGGAAGGTTAAGTACAGGCAGGCTAGGTACAGGCAGGGTAGGTATAGGCAGGGTAGGTAAAGGCAGGCTAGATACAGGTTGGCTAGGTACAGGCAGGCTAGGTACTGGCAGGTTAGGTACAGGCAGGTTAGGAACATGCTGGCTAGGTACAGGCAGGATAGGTACAGGCAGGTTAAGTACAGGCAGGCTAGGTACAGGCAGATTAAGTACAGGCAGGCTAGGTACCGGCAGGTTAGGTACAGACAGGCTAGGTACAGGCAGGTTAGGTACAGGCAGGCTAGGTACAGGCAGGCTACGTACAGGCAGGTTAAGTACAGGCAGGTTAAGTACAGGCAGGCTAGGTACAGGCAGGTTAGGTACAGGCAGGTTAGGTACAGGCTGGTTACGTACAGGCTGGTTAGGTACAGGCAGGCTAGGTACTGGCTGGCTAGGTACAGGCAGGCTAGGTACAGGCAGGCTAGGTACAGGCAGGTTAGATACAGACAGGCTAGGTAAAACCAGGTTAGGTTCAGGCAGGCTAGGTACAGGCAGGCTAGGTACAGGCAGGCTAGGTACAGGCAGGCTAGGTACAGGCAGGCTAGGTACAGGCAGGCTAGGTACAGGCAGGCTAGGTACAGGTAGGGTAGGTACAGGCAGGCTAGGTACAGGCTAGCTAGGTACAGGTAGGTTAGGTACAGACAGGCCAGGTACAGGCAGGTTAGGTACAGGCAGGCTAGGTATTGGCTGGTTATTAACAGACAGACAAGTTAGGTACAGGCAGGATAGGTTCAGGCAGGTTAGGTACAGACAGGCTAAGTACAGGCAGGTTAGGTACAGGCAGGGTAGGTACAGGCAGGCTAGGTACAGGCAGGGTAGGTACAGGCAGGCTAGGTACAGGCAGGTTAGGTACAGACAGACTAGGTACAGGCAGGTTAGGTACAGACAGGCCAGGTACAGGCAGGTTAGGTACAGGCAGGCTAGGTACTGGCTGGTTAGGTACAGACAGGCTAGGTACAGGCAGGTTAGGTACAGGCAGGTTAGGTACAGGCCGGCTATGTACAGGCAGGCTAGGTACAGGCAGGCTAGGTACAGGTAGGGTAGGTACAGGCAGGCTAGGTACAGGCAGACTAGGTACAGGCAGGATAGGTACAGACAGGCTAGGTACAGGCAGACTAGGTACAGGCAGGATAGGTACAGACATGCTAGGTACAGGCAGGTTAGGTACAGGCAGGTTAGGTACAGGCCGGCTATGTACAGGCAGGCTAGGTACAGGCAGGCTAGGTACAGGTAGGGTAGGTACAGGCAGGCTAGGTACAGGCTAGCTAGGTACAGGCAGGCTAGGTACAGGCAGGCTAGGTACAGGCAGGCTAGGTACAGGTAGGGTAGGTACAGGCAGGTTAGGTACAGGCTAGCTAGGTACAGGCCGGCTATGTACAGGCAGGCTAGGTACAGGCAGGCTAGGTACAGGGAGGCTAGGTACAGGTAGGGTAGGTACAGGCAGGCTAGGTACAGGCAGGCTAGGTACAGGCAGGCTAGGTACAGGCAGGCTAGGTACAGGCAGGCTAGGTACAGGCAGGTTAGGTACAGGCAGGCTAGGTACAGGCAGGTTAGGTACAGGTAGGCTAGGTACAGGCAGGTTAGGTACAGGCAGGCTAGGTACAGGCAGGCTAGGTACAGGCAGGCTATGTACAGGCTGGTTAGGTACAGGCCGGCTATGTACAGGCAGGCTAGGTACAGGCAGGCTAGGTACAGGTAGGCTATGTACAGGCAGGCTAGGTGCAGGCAGGTTAGGTACAGGCAGGCTAGGTACAGGCAGGCTAGGTACAGGCAGGTTAGGTACAGGCAGGCTAGGTACAGGCAGGCTAGGTACAGGCAGGCTAGGTACAGGCAGGTTAGGTACAGGTAGGCTATGTACAGGCAGGCTAGGTACAGGCAGGTTAGGTACAGGCAGGCTAGGTACAGGCAGGCTAGGTACAGGCAGGTTAGATACAGGCAGGTTAGGTACAGGCAAGTTAGGTACAGGCAAGTTAGGTACAGGCAGGCTAGGTACAGGCAAGTTAGGTACAGGCAAGTTAGGTACAGGCAAGTTAGGTACAGGCAAGTTAGGTACAGGCAGGCTAGGTACAGGCAGGCTAGGTACAGGCAGGATAGGTTTATATCCAAAGTCAACTGTCTCCTAACACTGTGTGGTATAAAGGATCAAGATGGTTGAGTGGTGGTAATACGAGGAAGATCTCCACTAACTACACTCTCTTAACATTATATTTGCAAAAAATGAGGTCTATCCCCGGATGGATAGACCTCATTTAGAGTTGATAGACCTCATTTAGATTAGAGTTGGAAATACACGTTAATACCACTACGAGTGAAATTCTTTTGGTTGTGATATGATTAAGTACATGTACTTAATCATATCACAACTCTAATTCAGCTCTAGATGTTATAAATAGGATAAATTTGGTTAAATTTGACTGAATTTAGATGGGAATAGGTTAATCTTTGTTATATTAGGGAAATTTTGCACAGCCTAGATCATTATCTCATGGTGTACAGCCTGGAGGTTATCTCATGGTCTACAGCCTGGAGATTATCTCATGGTTTACAGCCTGGAGGTTATCTCATGGTTTACAGCCTGGAGGTTATCTCATGGTCTACAGCCTGGAGGTTATCTCATGGTTTACAGCCTGGAGGTTATCTCATGGTCTACAGCTTGGAGGTTATCTCATGGTCTACAGCCTGGAGGTTATCTCATGGTCTACAGCCTGGAGGTTATCTCATGGTTTACAGCCTGGAGGTTATCCCATGGTCTACAGCCTGGAGGTTATCTCATGGTCTACAGCCTGGAGGTTATCTCATGGTCTACAGCCTGGAGGTTATCTCATGGTCTACAGCTTGGAGGTTATCTCATGGTCTACAGCCTGGAGGTTATCCCATGGTCTACAGCCTGGAGGTTATCTCATGGTCTACAGCCTGGAGGTTATCTCATGGTCTACAGCCTGGAGATTATCTCATGGTCTACAGCCTGGAGATTATCTCATGGTCTACAGCTTGGAGGTTATCCCATGGTCTACAGCCTGGAGGTTATCTCATGGTCTACAGCCTGGAGGTTATCTCATGGTCTACAGCCTGGAGATAATCTCATGGTCTACAGCCTGGAGGTTATCTCATGGTCTACAGCCTGGAGGTTATCTCATGGTCTACAGCCTGGAGGTTATCCCATGGTCTACAGCCTGGAGGTTATCTCATGGTCTACAGCCTGGAGGTTATCTCATGGTCTACAGCCTGGAGATTATCTCATGGTCTACAGCCTGGAGATTATCTCATGGTCTACAGCTTGGAGGTTATCCCATGGTCTACAGCCTGGAGGTTATCTCATGGTCTACAGCCTGGAGGTTATCTCATGGTCTACAGCCTGGAGATAATCTCATGGTCTACAGCCTGGAGGTTATCTCATGGTCTACAGCCTGGAGGTTATCTCATGGTCTACAGCCTGGAGATAATCTCATGGTCTACAGCCTGGAGGTTATCTCATGGTCTACAGCCTGGAGGTTATCTCATGGTCTACAGCCTGGAGGTTATCTCATGGTCTACAGCCTGGAGGTTATCTCATGGTCTACAGCCTGGAGGTTATCTCATGGTCTACAGCCTGGAGGTTATCTCATGGTCTACAGCCTGGAGGTTATCCCATGGTCTACAGCCTGGAGGTTATCTCATGGTCTACAGCCTGGAGGTTATCTCATGGTCTACAGCCTGGAGATTATCTCATGGTCTACAGCCTGGAGATTATCTCATGGTCTACAGCTTGGAGGTTATCCCATGGTCTACAGCCTGGAGGTTATCTCATGGTCTACAGCCTGGAGGTTATCTCATGGTCTACAGCCTGGAGATAATCTCATGGTCTACAGCCTGGAGGTTATCTCATGGTCTACAGCCTGGAGGTTATCTCATGGTCTACAGCCTGGAGATAATCTCATGGTCTACAGCCTGGAGGTTATCTCATGGTCTACAGCCTGGAGGTTATCTCATGGTCTACAGCCTGGAGGTTATCTCATGGTCTACAGCCTGGAGGTTATCTCATGGTCTACAGCCTGGAGGTTATCTCATGGTTTACAGCCTGGAGGTTATATCATGGTCTACAGCCTGGAGGTTATCTCATGGTCTACAGCCTGGAGGTTATCCCATGGTCTACAGCCTGGAGGTTATATCATGGTCTACAGCCTGGAGGTTATCTCATGGTCTACAGCCTGGAGGTTTGAACATAACAGTAAGAGGTGATCTCATTAGTGCAGTGTACTGGCCGGGAGAGTTTAATGAGTTAACACAGCTCGGTGTGCTTGTGTGTACTCACCTAGATGTACTCACCAAGTTGTGCTTGCAGGGGGTTGAGCTCTGGCTCTTTGGTCCCGCCTCTCAACTGTCAATCAAGTGATGTACAGGTTCTTGAGCTTACTAGACTTTATCATACTCTATCATACATACTGCATGCTGTACACAATACACATATGTATGATGTTTATGCTGTACACAATACACCTGTATTGTGTTTATGTTGTACGCAGCTCACATATGTATGGTGTTTATGCTATAAACAATACACATATGTATGGTGTGTATGCTGTACATCATACACCTATATTTTAGCACCAAACCTTGCACTCATTCTTGCAATGGATGGGTTTAGCCAGGGTAGGAACTGGTAAACTTTTACAGCAGAAACTGCCAGCTAAAACTTGATATAGTCATACATCTGGCATGGGACATTGTTGAATGATTACTGTCAGGATATTTGGGATGGGACGGGGGATGGAATGGTGCCCCATTACTTGGACGGTCGGGGATTGAACTTTGACCTGCATGAAGCGAGATCGGACCAGCCTCGCCTGAGTGTGAGTGTTTGGACGTACACACTCACACTCATGTCTGGCGTGAGTGTGAGTGCCTGGACGTACACACTCACTCTCATGCCTGGCGTGAGTGTGAGTGCCTGGATGTACACACTCACACCCATGCCTGGCGTGAGTGTGAGTGTTTGGACGTACACACTCACTCTCATGCCTCGCCTGAGTGTGAGTGCCTGGACGTACACACTCACACTCACGCCTGGCGTGAGTGTGAGTGCCTGGACGTACACACTCACACCCATGCCTGGCGTGAGTGTGAGTGCCTGGACGTACACACTCACACCCATGCCTGGCGTGAGTGTGAGTGCCTCGACGTACACACTCACTCTCATGCCTGGCGTGAGTGTGAGTGCCTGGACGTACACACTCACACCCATGCCTAGCGTGAGTGTGAGTGCCTGGACGTACACACTCACACCCATGCCTGGCGTGAGTGTGAGTGTTTGGACGTACACACTCACACTCATGCCTGGCGTGAGTGCCTGGACGTACACACTCACATCCATGCCTGGCGTGAGTGTGAGCACCTGGACGTACACACTCACACCCATGCCTGGCGTGAGTGTGAGTGCCTGGACGTACACACTAACACCCATGCCTGGCGTGAGTGTGAGTGCCTGGACGTACACACTCACACCCATGCCTGGCGTGAGTGTGAGTGCCTGGACGTACACACTCACACTCATGCCTGGCGTGAGTGCCTGGACGTACACACTAACACCCATGCCTGGCGTGAGTGTGAGTGTTTGAACGTACACACTCACACTCATGCCTGGCGTGAGTGCCTGGACGTACACACTAACACCCATGCCTGGCGTGAGTGTGAGTGTTTGGACGTACACACTCACACTCATGCCTGGCGTGAGTGCCTGGACGTACACACTCACACCCATGCCTGGCGTGAGTGTGAGTGTTTGGACGTACACACTCACACTCATGCCTGGCGTGAGTGCCTGGACGTACACACTAACACCCATGCCTGGCGTGAGTGTGAGTGCCTGGACGTACACACTCACACTCATGCCTGGCGTGAGTGTTTGGACATACACACTAACACCCATGCCTGGCGTGAGTGTGAGTGCCTGGACGTACACACTCACACTCATGCCTGGCGTGAGTGCCTGGACGTACACACTAACACCCATGCCTGGCGTGAGTGTGAGTGCCTGGACGTACACACTCACACCCATGCCTGGCGTGAGTGTGAGTGCCTGGACGTACACACTCACACTCATGCCTGGCGTGAGTGTGAGTGCCTGGACGTACACACTCACACTCATGCCTGGCGTGAGTGTGAGTGCCTGGACGTACACACTCACACCCATGCCTGGCGTGAGTGTGAGTGCCTGGACGTACACACTCACACCCATGCCTGGCGTGAGTGTGAGTGCCTGGACGTACACAGGCTCAGCCTCTTACAAGCCAACAGCACATACATGTATCACACAGTTGATAAAGCTTGCCTTAAGAGCGGTGACAACCACTGACCTTAAAGTTGGTGTCCCCGAAGAGCCTGTAGACGACCCTGAAGCCCTGGGAGTGAGAGTCCTCGGTACTCCAGCGGATGACGACTGAGTGGTCGTGTCGGTACGCCTCCTGCACCCTCACCTCACGCTCAAGCATCTTAACAAGCACATAGCATCTTAACAAGCACATAGTATCTTAACAAGCACATAGCATCTTAACAAGCACATAGCATCTTAACAAGCACATAGCATCTTAACAAGCACATAGTATCTTAACAATTAGAACAATAAGCGAGCCCAATCCTAGACAGCATACTGCACCCTGTTATGTTAACACAATGTTAGGCGTTTTAAATTTGATGTTAAAAAGTTTATGTTAACATTCGTATAGCCTCACACAGACTAATATGAACTAATGAACTATGATACTATGATAATAATATATATCATAATTTCCAGTGTTGAGGGACTCACGTGGTGGTGGTCGGGCCGTTGAGCTTGGGCACCACCGAGGAAGGTGTCTAGGGGCGGTGCTGGGCTGCTCCTGAGCACCAGGGGCGGTGCTGGGCTGCTCCTGAGCACCAGGGGCGGTGCTGGGCTGCTCCTGAGCACCAGGGGCGGTGCTGGGCTGCTCCTGAGCACCAGGGGCGGTGCTGGGCTGCTCCTGAGCACCAGGGGCGGTCTGAGTGTCGCTGAAGGCACAGGCTGAGAGGCAGGACGGTCTAGCCGCACCTGGGACCTGGCGGGGAGCAGCTCTGAGGGAACACTGAAGATCGGAGGAGTCCTGGCCACACTGGGGTCCCCGCCGCCTGTCCTGGCCACACTGGAGTCCCCGCCACCTGTCCTGGCCACACTGGAGTCCCCGCCGCCTGTCCTGGCCACACTGGGGTCCCCGCCACCTGTCCTGGCCACACTGGGGTCCCCGCCACCTGTCCTGGCCACACTGGGGTCCCCGCCGCCTGTCCTGGCCACACTGGGGTCCCCGCCACCTGTCCTGGCCACACTGGGGTCCCCGCCGCCTGTCCTGGCCACACTGGGGTCCCCGCCACCTGTCCTGGCCACACTGGGGTCCCCGCCACCTGTCCTGGCCACACTGGGGTCCCCGCCACCTGTCCTGGCCACACTGGGGTCCCCGCCGCCTGTCCTGGCCACACTGGGGTCCCCGCCGCCTGTCCTGGCCACACTGGGGTCCCCGCCGCCTGTCCTGGCCACACTGGGGTCCCCGCCGCCTGTCCTGGCCACACTGGGGTCCCCGCCGCCTGTCCTGGCCACACTGGGGTCCCCGCCGCCTGTCCTGGCCACACTGGGGTCCCCGCCACCTGTCCTGGCCACACTGGGGTCCCCGCCGCCTGTCCTGGCCACACTGGGGTCCCCGCCGCCTGTCCTGGCCACACTGGGGTCCCCGCCGCCTGTCCTGGCCACACTGGGGTCCCCGCCGCCTGTCCTGGCCACACTGGGGTCCCCGCCACCTGTCCTGGCCACACTGGGGTCCCCGCCACCTGTCCTGGCCACACTGGGGTCCCCGCCACCTGTCCTGGCCACACTGGGGTCCCCGCCGCCTGTCCTGGCCACACTGGGGTCCCCGCCACCTGTCCTGGCCACACTGGGGTCCCCGCCGCCTGTCCTGGCCACACTGGGGTCCCCGCCGCCTGTCCTGGCCACACTGGGGTCCCCGCCGCCTGTCCTGGCCACACTGGGGTCCACACTTCCCATGCCCTCGTTATCAGGATGGATTAACGTTATCTGTTAGGAAGAGTTTAGATGGAAACTATGGAGAGGTGTTGCTGAAAACTTGTATCTTTTATGTCAAGCATTTAGACAAAATACTGGACGGAGCAGCACAGCTGGAGGAAAATAATGTAATCCATCAGACCCAATGACTTACATCCAGATGCTCCATAACAGGAGAACTGTGACTGTAGATCAACGGCCCCACAGTTAGCTTGATCACAACTCCTGCAGGACTGATGCACCCACCTCCAGGCATCACATGTCAGGTCAAGACATGTTTGTTTGCACAAACACAGCCGTTCTCTCGCCCGTTTCATCCAAAACACATAAATCATGAAAACCCATTTTCAACGGATCTTTTCCAACGGGTATATATCTATATAAATAAAAATGTTAATGTTCGTTTGTTCAAAATCGCTAATCTCCAAAAGTTCTTCACCGATTACTTTGAAATTTTCACACAACCTTCCATTTGCATCCAAGCGGGTTATTATATACATACTGTATAGATGTCACGTCTGTGACGGATTTTTTTTTTAACTGTGTTTTTCATGTGAGGCAAATCTTTGAACCCTCTTTACCGATTGCTTTGAAACTTTGACACAACGTTGCATTCGAATAGGTGTGTGTTTTTATATATCTACTATATACATGCCTCACCTGTGACAGACAGGAAAAAACATTTTGTTTTAAAACAACGCCATCTGTTGGGCATAAGAGCAACACATGCTGTAATCTACTAAAGTTCTTCATTGATTCCTAAGAAATTTGGACACAACGTTCCTTTCGAATACGTGCATGTTTTTATCTACATATTTTATAGATGCCATATAGATGCAATAGTGTCATCAGTGATAGAGACGACTATTGTGAATATACCTTTGCCAAGTTCTCCAGTAAATCCCTTAAATCCTCTCTGACTATCGGTGCCATCTATAGATTTCCTAATACCAACATTGCTTCATTCTCAGACAATGTAAGGAATCTTATCATAAATAACAATCTCAACAAAAATCACATCATTCTGGGAGGTGATTTCAATATTGACCTGGGTCTTCAAAACAACCCTCAAGTTGACTATTTCCGTAACAGTATGCACTCCTGTATGCTAATCCCCACAATCACCAAGCCCACCCGAGTCACTCAAACATCTGCCACTACCCTGGATCACCTATGGACTAATATAACAGCTCCCCTTACATCTGGGGTAATTTATGACAGAACAACTGACCACTATCCTACCTTCCTCATAGCAAACATGGACACAGCACCATCAGAAAGCAAGAAACTCTCATTCAGGCTACACAGTGAATCAGCTTTAGGCAATCTTTCTAATGCACTTCACAATATTAACTGAGAATCTGAATTTAATAATACACAGGATATAAACTCATTAACTAACCTCTTTCTCTCCAAAACTCTAAGCCTCTACAACACTCACTGTCCCCTCCTTACCAAACAAGTAACTGATAAAAGTAAAAATAACTCGTGGCTCACAAGTGGCATAATCAAATCAATCAACAAAAAAACACGAATATGAAAAGAAATTTAGGTTTGGCCTAGTTACAAAGGAAGTAGTTAAGAGGTACTCATCAGTGCTTACCAGTATCATAAGAAAAGCTAAACTTTCATATTATGAGACTAGATTCAAAGAAGCAAAAAGCAACATGAAAAGCACATGGAAAACCATCTCTAATATCCTAGGAACTAAACAACACTCCCGCAACCAGATAACACTCTCTAAGGATGGCCTTACACCGTCAACTGATTTAGAAATGGCGAATGAATTTAATAGCTTCTTTTCATCGATTGGTGCTAACCTTGCAAGCAAAATCCCACAGACTCAGACACATATCAACACATATCTCTCAGGCAGCTATCCAAACTCTCTTCTCCTCTCACCAGTCAGCCCGACAGATGTTGTGTCCATCATACACTCACTAAAAACCAAAGCTGGGAACATCAGTGAAATACCATCCATTATATACAAGAGAGCCTCCCACGCCCTTGTCCCACCTATAGCTCTGCTGTTCAACAAATCCCTTGAGTGTCATACCTTCCCTGATATCCTTAAAAAAGCAAGAGTAACACCAGTTCATAAAGGAGGTAATCCGGCAAACATAAACAATTATAGACCAATATCAAACCTAACCATACTATCAAAAATATTTTTAAAAATTATCTACAAACAGCTTTACTCCAACCTCGTAAAATTTTACATTCTTAGCCCCTGTCAGTTTGGCTTCCGCTCCCAAAAGAGTACCAACGATGCAATTATTAGTCTCCTTGATATAATTTACTCAGCCCTTGACGAAAATGAGTTTCCGATTGGACTCTTCATTGACCTGAGAAAGGCCTTTGATACTGTAAATCACGATTACCTCTTATGTAAACTCTATCATTATGGAATTCGAGGCCATACACTGGACTATATCCAATCCTATCTTAGTGATAGACACCAATGTGTAACCAATGATATAACCTCACCCACTCTAACAATAACCGTTGGAGTGCCACAGGGCAGCATTTTGGGACCTCTCATATTTCTTATTTACATCAATGATCTGCCTAACGTCTCTAACATTCTGAAACCTATTTTGTTTGCTGATGATACTACCCTCATCTACTCTAACCCCAACCCACATACACTAAATAATGTTGTTAATAATGAACTAAAAAAAGTCCACTTATGGATGTCAACCAACAAACTAACACTTAACACAGAAAAGATCTACTACATCTTATTTGGAAGCAAATCTACTAATGCAATTCAGCTTCAGATAGACAATGTAAATATTAGCAATAAAAATGATGGAAAGTTTCTTGGCATATTCCTAGACAAGAGACTCAACTTCAGTACCCACATACAACACATAACTAAGAAAGTCTCTAAAACAGTTGGTATACTCTCCAAAATCAGATATTATGTATCTAACTCTGCTCTCATCTCTCTATATTATGCACTAATCTATCCCTATCTTAATTATGGTATCTGTGCATGGGGTTCAACCACTGCAAACCACCTCAAGTCCATCATCACCCAGCAAAAATCTGCTATCAGAATAATAACAAATTCTTCTTTCAGACAACACTCAGCCCCCTTGTTTAACTCCCTAAACATGCTAAACATAATCTCACTCCACAAATTCTCTTGTGTCAACTACATTTACAAAACCCTATTCTTAAATGAAAATCCTGCTCTGAAACTCTCCCTGGACAGATGTAATAGCACCACACCAGAAATAAATATCTCTTTGATATCCCCCAGAGTCAAACTTAATTTGTGTAAACACTCTATGCAAATAAAGGGACCCAGTCTATGGAACTCACTCCCTATTGAATTGAAAAGCTGTCCAACTTTTGCATCATTCAAAAACAATACTAAAAAGTACCTAATTTCATCTTCATAGTTTTTTACCTTTTGCTTTAAAACTGCACTGTATCTATTGCTACCCAATCTCCCAATCTTTATATACCCAATCTGAACATCTTTACCATTGTGATCATTGCTGTCTTATATGTGCTGTCAATCTGCTGTATGGTGTCTATTAATCTTGTTTAAATTACCAATCAAGCTGTCAATATAATCAATCAGAGCTTTAATATACCAATGTGCTTTAATATACTTACTAATCTCTCTCATCTCATTTTTTTTCTTGCAATGTATTTGTTATCACGTTATTAATTCTGATAGAATTAACCTACTTAAAATTATCTGTTAGATTAAGGACCTGCCCGAAACGCTGCGCGTACTAGTGGCTTTACAAGAGTGCAATTACTGTACTATGCTATGTATAAATAAATAAATAAATAAATAAATAAATTAATAAATTAATAAAATAAATGCCACACGTGTGACAGTTAATTTTTTTTTTAAACAGCGTCATCTGTTGCACATAAACGCAACACACTATAATAAATAAGTTACGATTCCATTTCAATGTTTCCGATTGCATTGATCAATTGAATTATCATAGATTTCAATTTATTTTCATTTCTATTTAATTATTTTGTGTGACATTGCGTTACAATTGAGCTCTGTTGATTACCATACCATTCATCTCGTGAGTATAATTATTTTTTAATTTTAATTTTTTTTTTATTTCGTTTTTTAACTCTTTTTCTTATATATCAGTGATTGGAACATCAGATCATTTAGGAATGCATTGGACGAGAGAGAGGGTAATGGTGGGGAGGACATGGGAGACAGGGGAAGGGTGCTGTGCGTTGCTGAGCCACAGTAACCTTCATATATACCTATTGGAAACATTTTTCATATAAACCAATTGGAAACAATATTTCGAAAATAAAGAAAATCACTCGGCCTATCGAGTGATTGCATAGTAGGCCGAGAAGTGCGTTCTGGCTACCAGGTACGACATTATATATATATATATATATATATATATATATATATATATATATATATATATATATATATATATATATATATGTCGTACCTAGTAGCCAGAACTCACTTCTCAGCCTACTATGCATGGCCCGATTTGCCTAACAAGCCAAGTTTTCCTGAATTAATGTATTTTCTCTAAATTTTTTCTTATAAAATGATAAAGCTACCCATTTGATACTGTATGAGGTCAATTTTTGTTCATTGAGTTAAAATTAACGTAGATATATGACCGAACCTAACCAACCCTACCTAACCTAACCTAACCTATCTCTATAGGTTAGGTTGGGTTAAGTAGCCGAAAAAGTTAGGTTAGGTTAGGTTAGGTAGGTTAGGTAGTCGAAAAACAATTAATTCATGAAAACTTGGCTTATTAGGCAAATCGGGCCTTGCATAGTAGGCTGAGAAGTGAGTTCTGGCTACTAGGTACGACATATATATATATATATATATATATATATATATATATAGTCAATGTAATCAACTATTTTATGTAATCAGACTATTACAATGTAATCAGACTATTTTACAGGAACTTCTTTTCCACAGCTCATAAAACGGAGGAAAGGGTCCTGAAAGATATTGTTAATAGAAACGTTATCCCTACAGACAAAAATCAGAGGATACAACTGACGATTTACTATAAAACCAGAAAAACGGCCAGCCTACTCATGAGAAACTCTCCAGACACAAAGCAGAACGCTTTAAAAGAGACTAACGTCGTCTACGCCTTCAAATGCCCACTTGGGGACTGTAAGTTCCAAAAAACCCAGTATATAGGCAAGACAACAACATCTCTTTCTAGGCGATTAACGATGCATAAGCAACAGGGCTCCATTAAGGAACATATAATCTCTTCCCACAACCAAACCATCGCCAGAGAAATCCTAGTAAACAACACAGAAATCATCGATAGATACAGCGATAGCAGGCGGCTTGACGTTTGCTAGGCACTACACATCAAGAAGTCAACACCAGCAATCAACAGCCAATTATTGCACAACTATATTCTACCCACCTCAAGACTCCGCTCCAATATAGAAGCATTAAGAAATATGGACCAATAGGCTTTCTACAAACACTTCTATTCAATACCCATTGTTTGTGTTCTGTCTTGTGTTGATACTTTTAATACCCTATTAATATCCCCTCTTGTTCTGTCTTGTGTTAATGCCACATCACCCCTCCCACCTCACTCAAATGTAGATATAAAATCGGAGATACGTAAGTTCTAATCAGTTGTGTATTTGTGAATTAAAGTCTTTGAAAATGTAATAAGTTTTACGAAACGCGCCCGTGTCGCGTCAGACTAGAAATAAAAATGAATTTTGGAGAATTGATTTTTGATTTACCTCCAACAGTGAAGCGTAATGTACGAAAGATTGAGAAAATTCGTGTTAGAATTATTAATCTTACTTTTTCGGTCATATTTAATAATATATGTCTACAGGAAAGACTGCTACCAAAATATACTAATATATATATATATATATATATATATATATATATATATATAACTGAAAACTCACACCCCAGAAGTGACTCGAACCCATACTCCCAGAAGCAACGCAACTGGTATGTACAAGACGCCTTAATCCACTTGACCATCACGACCGGACATAATGAGGTGATAGCCGAGGCTATTTGAACCACCCCACCGCCGGCACTCGGATAGTTATCTTGGGCATAGCATTTTACCAAATCACCTCATTCTTAGGGGCACACGTGAGGAACACAAATGCGAACAAGCCAGAATGGTCCCCTGGACAATATGCAACTGAAAACTCACACCCCAGAAGTGACTCGAACCCATACTCCCAGAAGCAACGCAACTGGTATGTACAAGACGCCTTAATCCACTTGACCATCACGACCGGACATAATGAGGTGATAGCCGAGGCTATTTGAACCACCCCACCGCCGGCACTCGGATAGTTATCTTGGGCATAGCATTTTACCAAATCACCTCATTCTTAGGGGCACACGTGAGGAACACAAATGCGAACAAGCCAGAATGGTCCCCTGGACAATATGCAACTGAAAACTCACACCCCAGAAGTGACTCGAACCCATACTCCCAGAAGCAACGCAACTGGTATGTACAAGACGCCTTAATCCACTTGACCATCACGACCGGACATAATGAGGTGATAGCCGAGGCTATTTGAACCACCCCACCGCCGGCACTCGGATAGTTATCTTGGGCATAGCATTTTACCAAATCACCTCATTCTTAGGGGCACACGTGAGGAACACAAATGCGAACAAGCCAGAATGGTCCCCTGGACAATATGCAACTGAAAACTCACACCCCAGAAGTGACTCGAACCCATACTCCCAGAAGCAACGCAACTGGTATGTACAAGACGCCTTAATCCACTTGACCATCACGACCGGACATAATGAGGTGATAGCCGAGGCTATTTGAACCACCCCACCGCCGGCACTCGGATAGTTATCTTGGGCATAGCATTTTACCAAATCACCTCATTCTTAGGGGCACACGTGAGGAACACAAATGCGAACAAGCCAGAATGGTCCCCTGGACAATATGCAACTGAAAACTCACACCCCAGAAGTGACTCGAACCCATACTCCCAGAAGCAACGCAACTGGTATGTACAAGACGCCTTAATCCACTTGACCATCACGACCGGACATAATGAGGTGATAGCCGAGGCTATTTGAACCACCCCACCGCCGGCACTCGGATAGTTATCTTGGGCATAGCATTTTACCAAATCACCTCATTCTTAGGGGCACACGTGAGGAACACAAATGCGAACAAGCCAGAATGGTCCCCTGGACAATATGCAACTGAAAACTCACACCCCAGAAGTGACTCGAACCCATACTCCCAGAAGCAACGCAACTGGTATGTACAAGACGCCTTAATCCACTTGACCATCACGACCGGACATAATGAGGTGATAGCCGAGGCTATTTGAACCACCCCACCGCCGGCACTCGGATAGTTATCTTGGGCATAGCATTTTACCAAATCACCTCATTCTTAGGGGCACACGTGAGGAACACAAATGCGAACAAGCCAGAATGGTCCCCTGGACAATATGCAACTGAAAACTCACACCCCAGAAGTGACTCGAACCCATACTCCCAGAAGCAACGCAACTGGTATGTACAAGACGCCTTAATCCACTTGACCATCACGACCGGACATAATGAGGTGATAGCCGAGGCTATTTGAACCACCCCACCGCCGGCACTCGGATAGTTATCTTGGGCATAGCATTTTACCAAATCACCTCATTCTTAGGGGCACACGTGAGGAACACAAATGCGAACAAGCCAGAATGGTCCCCTGGACAATATGCAACTGAAAACTCACACCCCAGAAGTGACTCGAACCCATACTCCCAGAAGCAACGCAACTGGTATGTACAAGACGCCTTAATCCACTTGACCATCACGACCGGACATAATGAGGTGATAGCCGAGGCTATTTGAACCACCCCACCGCCGGCACTCGGATAGTTATCTTGGGCATAGCATTTTACCAAATCACCTCATTCTGGGGTGGGGTGTGAGTTTTCAGTTGCATATTGTCCAGGGGACCATTCTGGCTTGTTCGCATTTGTGTTCCTCACGTGTGCCCCTAAGAATGAGGTGATTTGGTAAAATGCTATGCCCAAGATAACTATCCGAGTGCCGGCGGTGGGGTGGTTCAAATAGCCTCGGCTATCACCTCATTATGTCCGGTCGTGATGGTCAAGTGGATTAAGGCGTCTTGTACATACCAGTTGCGTTGCTTCTGGGAGTATGGGTTCGAGTCACTTCTGGGGTGTGAGTTTTCAGTTGCATATTGTCCAGGGGACCATTCTGGCTTGTTCGCATTTGTGTTCCTCACGTGTGCCCCTAAGAATGAGGTGATTTGGTAAAATGCTATGCCCAAGATAACTATCCGAGTGCCGGCGGTGGGGTGGTTCAAATAGCCTCGGCTATCACCTCATTATGTCCGGTCGTGATGGTCAAGTGGATTAAGGCGTCTTGTACATACCAGTTGCGTTGCTTCTGGGAGTATGGGTTCGAGTCACTTCTGGGGTGTGAGTTTTCAGTTGCATATTGTCCAGGGGACCATTCTGGCTTGTTCGCATATATATATATATATATATATATATATATATATATATGGGGGTACCACCACTGGTGTAATTATAGGGACCCACAGCTTCAGAGAAGGGAACACAGAGCACTCAGGGAAAAACTTGACATTTAACTCTGAATACGAAAGAGTGTTCACTTCTCCTACCACCCCCTTTTTTTTATTATGATGTACACTTTATTATGCAAGGTTATACAGTTACATATCTGATTTTATACAAAAAATGAACATTAAGAGGACACAAGAAAAAGTTCGCTTCCTAGAGGCTGTAGATTTCCTCGAACTCCTCCGACGCCGGGCAGGAACCGAGGATGCAGCGGGCATTTCCCCTCTGGATCGCGACACTGAGGCGCTGAAAGAGAAAACTTGCTGCTCTAGGGTCTCTTGTGGTGTCAATGAGCTTGGAACCAAGATCCTTAAGAAACCTTCTTGCACTCTCACCCCATGGGCCTAGGGTCTCAGACCCTATTGGAACGAAATTGTACCTTTGATCTAATTGCCTGTACTTGACTGACTTTTGTTTTTCTCTGTGTGTCGCTGCGGCTCCTGCCGTGCCGGCAGAGAGGGTGATGTATGTCATTGCCAGGGTGGATACGCAAGTATAGTCCCATGCTAACTGCCTGCCACCCTTCCACGGACGCAGTGTGATTCCGTCTGGTCGGCCGGCAAAGCTAACAGAGTCACGGTTCAGTAGGTTGCGGGGCTCTCTCTCCGCTGGACACTGAGCAGAGGCAAGGCTTCTTTTAATGATGTCGTTGACTTCGTCGTGTCTAGTGTGCCAACCACCCGATTTTCCACAGTGCAGGCCATGCAATCCATATTCGTCAGCATCTGCCTCGCCGCAAATACACCTGTGAACAGTGTGGATAGGGGCAGCAAGGCGGAGAGCGACTGCAATACGGAGCTCCTGCGGATCAAGACGTGTGCCTGTCGCAGACATAGGGACTGCCAGAAGGAAGTCCCCTGCATGGGGAGCCTGCACAGCTGTGAGGCGTGCACGATCACTGGGGGTTGTTGCTGCCTCCAGCAAAGCTGTGGCTTCTTTGTCTACAATGGGGCTGTCCCAACTGGATTGTTTCTTGGCTTTCGGCATGGCTGGTCTGAGTGCTGGGTCTGTCATGGCACCCCATTTCGTGTCACATTCCGTGTAGTGGGGGTCCTGTATCCCCGCTACATCACTCAGGGTGTCAGGTAGAATTTCCTTAACCAGCTCATCTGATGCTGAGGAGGAAGACAGGAAGGCTGGGACTGCAATTTGGGTGGCGGTGCGGACACCCAAGCCACCGAGCCTGACAGGAAGAGTGGCTTGTTTCCACTGGCATTCGTTGAGAGAGAGGTTAACAACTTTTTCCAGCATGGTCTTCAGTAGGAGGTCATACTCGTCAAGCTTTGGGTTGTTGTAAGATGGGGCGCACCTCAGAAAGTAGGTTAGCCTCGGAAGGGATAGGCATTTGGTGAGGAGATAAAAAGCATCGTGGGCATCGATGTCACCTATTCTGTCTTCCATCCTCCTAAGGTCTGCGATTTTCTTGTCGAGGATCTCCTCAATGGCGTTAGACCCGAGGGGAGCTCCAAGGAGGGTGCTGTTCTCGGCCCTAATGACATGGGCTCCAGGCAAGGCAGACCTTATTCTAGCTACGATGTCTGGGTTGGAGGAGACTACTTCACACTTGGAAGGGTTCAGGACGAGACCCAGGCTTACTTCTTGCTCCCTTATTTTCCTGATATCTGACAAGAGGTGGTCTACGGTGCCAGCTATAGTGCCATCATCCAAAAACCAGATGTTGAACTCGCTGGACAAGCTTTCGGTGATTTCTTTTAAGACTAAGCAGAAAAGAAGGGGAGCAAGAGGATCACCTTGCTGAACACCTTCACATGATCTGATTTCATGTTCACCAAAGAGCAGTTTTGACTCGCCACTGTAGCACGATAGTATGAACGGGTAGAGGGGCCGGAAATGGCGATGTACGGCACAAAGTACTGCATCTCTTCTTACCATGTTGAAGGCATTCTTAAAGTCCAGTTTGAGCAGGGCCTTTTCATCAGAAATGTTTGTGATGTATGCTCGTGCTGCATGGGCAGCCGCTTCACAGCCTTGGGGGATTCCAAATCCTAGCTGGATTGGTTTCAGCAATTCAGCCGCTTGCTGGCTGACAACCCTCGTAGCAGCCTTGGCAATCAGGCGTCGGAGAGTGTTGCCAACAGCGATTGGCCTGATTCCTTCGTCCTTCTTTTTGAGAACACAGAGGGAGGCACCAAAAAAGAGAGGCCTGATGACCTCAGGTATCTCACCAGCCAGACACATGTTGACGAACCTTGCGAGTTCCATAAGAAGATCTTGTGCAGCATCACCAACTGCAGGATTTAACATTTGCTTGATATGTTGAGGTTTTAACCCTGTAAAGCCGCCTGCTGACCCAGGTGGAAAAGAAAGGGCTGCTTTGTAGACCTCAGATTCACCAACGGTTAATGGGTCTGAAATGGTGTCGGCTGATGGCGGAACGATGTTGTCGCCTTGAGGGGCTCTGGGTGGGTGCTTGCTTTGCAGGGCCCGTGCTGTGGCTGAGTTTCGAGGAGCAATTTTCTCGTCACTGGTGAGGACTCTAATAGCACTTGCGGTATTTCCCTCTTCAATTTTCTTGGTGATTTGTGCTCTGATTTTGTACGTTTCCGGTATGTTGTTGTTACCATTTCTGCGGTGGGTGTGTTTTGCTCGCAGAGGCAGGCGAACTAGGTTATCCCCCCTTGGGTATTCATTTATCGCCCTCAGGACCGAGGAAGCAAGTGATTTGTCCCTCCTTGGAGGGACGGTGAGGCATACATTGCCAAACAGAAGGACATTATGCCACGCTTGAATGTTTTCCGGTGCATCATTGACCCTTTTCAGAAGATTACAAAGTTTGGCTGCTGCATTTGGGCGGGCTGCTTTGGGATGTGTGGTAATGTTCTAGCAGACGTCGCTATGATCGCTTGGGTGAGGTTCTCAGATGAGATTAGGTTAATGGGAGTCTCTTCCCTAACTGTTAATGGCAGCTGGCCATTGCTTCCCTTCGGAAGCTGGTGGGAACCACTACATCTTTCCTCGTTGAAGGTGTGAAAGCGGATAACACCACCGTTGGAGTTTATGGCGGTGTTTTTGTTGCATACTCGGCAAAAACCTCTTTTAGGAGCAGTTGTTGGCACCTCAAGGTTTGTGGAGTCCTGCCCGACCGCTGGACCCCTTCCATTTCAACTCGGTTGGCAGAGTTGAACTGTGCATTATTCTATAGAGGGGGGCAAACACACTGGGTCATGGCCAAGCAACTGGGTGTGGAGCCAACACTGGGTGTGGAGCCAGCAACTGGGTGTGGAGGCATCAACTGGGTGTGGAGCCAGCAACTGGGTGTGGAGGCATCAACTGGGTGTGGAGCCAGCAACTGGGTGTGGAGCCAGCAACTGGGTGTGAGGCAGTCCCTGGGTGTGAGGCATATATATATATATATATATATATATATATATATATATATATATATATATATATATATATATATATATATATATATATATATATATATATATATATATATATGTCGTACCTAGTAGCCAGAACTCACTTCTCAGCCTACTATTCAAGGCCCGATTTGCCTAATAAGCCAAGTTTTCCTGAATTAATATATTTACTATAATTTTTTCTTATGAAATGATAAAGCAACCCTTTTCTCTATGTATAAGGTCAATTTTTTTTTATTGAAGTTAAAATTAACGTAGATATATGACCGAACCTAACCAACCCTACCTAACCTAACCTAACCTATATTTATAGGTAAGGTTAGGTTAGGTAGCCAAAAAAAGCTAGGTTAGGTTAGGTTAGGTAGGTTAGGTAGACGAAAAAACATTAATTCATGAAAACTTGGCTTATTAGGCAAATCGGGCCTTGAATAGTAGGCCAAAAAGTGAGTTCTGGCTACTAGGTACGACATATATATATTTATATATATATATATATATGTCGTACCTAGTAGCCAGAACGCACTTCTCAGCCTACTATGCAAGGCCCGATTTGCCTAATAAGCCAAGCTTTCCTGAATTATTATATTTTCTCTAATTTTTTTCTTATGAAATGATAAAGCTACCCATTTCATAATGTATGAGGTCAATTTTTTTATTGGAGTTAAAATTAACGTAGATATATGACCGAACCTAACCAACCCTACCTAACCTAACCTAACCTATCTTTATAGGTTAGGTTAGGTTAGGTAGCCGAAAAAGTTAGGTTAGGTTAGGTTAGGTAGGTTAGGTAGACGAAAAACAATTAATTCATGAAAACTTGGCTTATTAGGCAAATCGGGCCTTGCATAGTAGGCAGAGAAGTGCGTTCTGGCTACTAGGTACGACATATATATATATATATATATATATATATATATATATATATATATATATATATATATATATATATATATTATATATATAACTGAAAACTCACACACCAGAAGTGACTCGAACCCATACGCAACTGGTATGTACAGGGACGCCTTAATCCGCTTGACCATCACGACCGGACATAAGGAAGTGATAGCCGAAGCTATTTGAACCACTTCCCCGCCGGCACTCGGATGGTAATCTTGGGCATAGCATTTTATCAAATCACCTCATTCTTTGGGGCACACGTGAGGAACACAAATGCAAACAAGCCTGAATGGTCCCCAGGACTATATACAACTGAAAACTCACACCCCAGAAGTGACTCGAACCCATACTGCCAGGAGCAACGCAACTGGTATGTACAGGGACGCCTTAATCCGCTTGACCATCACGACCGGACATAAGGAAGTGATAGCCGAAGCTATTTGAACCACTTCCCCGCCGGCACTCGGATGGTAATCTTGGGCATAGCATTTTATCAAGATTGATAGATTTATCAATTTTGATAATATTTATAGATTGATTTATTGATTTATAGATTGATTGATTTATCAAGATATGCCCAAGATTACCATCCGAGTGCCAGCGGGGAAGTGGTTCAAATAGCTTCGGCTATCACTTCCTTATGTCCGGTCGTGATGGTCAAGCGGATTAAGGCGTCCCTGTACATACCAGTTGCGTTGCTCCTGGCAGTATGGGTTCGAGTCACTGCTGGGGTGTGAGTTTTCAGTTGTATATAGTCCTGGGGACCATTCAGGCTTGTTTGCATATATATATATATATATATATAATATATATATATATATATATATATATATATATATAATATATATATATATATATATATATATATATATTTATATATATATATATATATATATATATATATATCTGAAAACTCATATAACCCATACATATATATATATATATATATATATATATATATATATATATATATATATATATATATATATATATATATATATATATATATATAAGAAAGAAAGAAAAGAGAAAGCCCACGTTTCAAATATGTTTAATTTTAAAATGCTTGTGGGTATACAATATTTTTTGTTTTGCAATTGTTTGTGGAGATATAGATATTGTCTGGTTTGCCGACTCTATAACACGCAAAATATAATTGTCCATGTGAGAAACAATCCGTGTCTTGATGTAAACTGCACAATTCTAAAGATTGGTCTTGAGCTTTGTTGATGGTGATTGCAAACTCCAATTGAATTGGGAATTACAATATCTTAAATTGAAATGGCATATCTGGTGGAATCATAGAGATGCGAGGAATAAGGACATCTTCACCTTTGAAATTTTTTTATTGCAAGCCGCGTGGCGTGTCAAAGTTTTGGCTGGTTGATATTTCGCAACATGATAATTGGCAAGCCGATTTTCAACTGTCATACGTGTGATGGTATCCCTCGCAGATCGAGAGATTAAAAAATTCTGTTGGATAATTAACCGCTTCATCTGCTTTCTCAACGGTATTGACGGACTTGTATGTGACTGCCTCGCTTTGAATGTTAGACTGAATAATATTGTTAAGTTCGTGTGCCGGATGCTTTGGAAATGTTGCACGTGGGAGTTTTAATGAATTGCATGTTCAATGGCAATTTCAAAGTCGAGGTTGCAGTTCTTCCACCTGGTAGCAATGTTGCAATTTTTCCGGACGATGCAAGAGCTAAGGTTATGCCATTTTGGGATCGAAATGCTGCCAGAATCAATCTAATTAGGAAGATTTTACCAGTTCTTCCTGGCGCATCTAAGATTTCTCCAAGCCCGTTACTGACAGTTAGAATTATTTGATTGTAATTGGCTTTTCGCTCAAGCGTTAGATTAGGAATATTTGATTGCACATACGACAACAGATCACCCGTGTTGTAACTTTGTTCACGACGCAATTCTACATCGAACGAAGCAGCACATCGATTCGGTGATGGCATTTCCAATTGATAGAGAACTTCGTTCGCGATTTCTAAGCACAAATCTTCAATCATTATCAACGCTTCGATGTAGATTTCTGCTGTGAAATCCATGTTCATATTTGAATTTTCCTTGTGTATTCGAAGGATAATATCTTCAGCCGTGTGCGAATGCATGAATTTGATTTGGATGTGACGTGTTGGACGCGTCATTAATGCATACATCCCAATGTCAGTCGTTCTCCAATTAATTCAGAGCTTGACATTCACTACGGAAAGTGGCATGTGTAACGCCGTTGACAAATCTCAATTGCTGGAAGATCTTGATCCAGACACATTTACCAACGGCATGTGAAGAAAGAAGCATTCACCTTGATTGGGATGCACGGTGGATGTCTGCCTATCGTAGTTTATTTGAATATGCCAAGTTGTCCGTCGACTCGCTCTCCTCGTTTGCGTTATTCAAATGATTTTCTACTGACATTCCACGTGTAATACGTAGGCACTTCCGAATACATAAGTGTTTTTCCAAACTTGTCATTTTGGCATAACGTGAAGAAAGCAGTTAGCATTGTAGCCGGTGGATTCATAGCAGTTTGTTGCAAATTTGCAGCTGTGAAATAAACGTGTTTACCGTTTTCTTGTTTTCAAAACAAAACCAAGTTATACTAACGAAATATTTCAATCCAAACACAGATCAATCGACACAGCTCAATTTCACCACCAATTGCACTGAAAAATAAGAAGAACAGTTAAAAAACCGAAATGAAAAAAATGAAAAAAGAAACAAATAAACTATACTCACGAAATGAACACTATGGTAAACAACGCAGCTCAATTCCAACGCAAGGTCACACAAAATAAATCGAAATGAAAATAAATCAAAATCTATGAAAAATCAATTAATTAATGCAATCGGAAACATTGAAATGAAATCGTAACATATTTTGAATAGCGTATGTTGTACTTACGTGCAACAGATGGCACTATTTAAAAAAAAAAAAACACATTTTTACCTGTCACAGGTGTGGCATCTAAATATTAGGTATATAAACATGCACGTATTCGAATGGAACATTGTGTCAAAATTTCAAAGCAATCGGAGAATAACTTTCAGAGATTACAGCATGTGTTGCTCTTACGTCCTACAGATGGCACTGTTTTAAAAAAAACGCATGCTTTTCCTGTTATAGGTGAGGCATGTATATAGTAGGTATATAAAAACACACCTCTATTCGAATGCTAAGTTGTGTCAAATTTTCAAAGCAATCGGTAAAGAGTTTTCGACGATTTCCCTCAAATGAAAAACACAGTTTTTTTTAAAAAAAAAGCATGTTTTTTCCCGTTACAGATTGTGACATCTATATATTAAATATATAAAAACTCGCTCGGATGCGAATGGAACATTGTGTGAAAATTTCAAAGCAATCGCTGAAGAACTTTCAGTGATTATCGATTTTGAACAAACGAACATTTCCATTTATATTTATATATATATTTATAAACTACCTAGACAAGTACAAGAGGAGTGTTGTCAACGCTTATGACGGACGGGCTCTCAGCCACAGCTCAGAATGGAAGCAAGTCGATGAAGAACTGTGTAGGGTAAGGCAGGTCCTAGTCAACACTGGCTTCTCTAACGGTTTAGAGCAGTTGAAGACGTCATAAATAGAGAGGTGAAATGCCATACAACCTCCGAAGAGTCAACTAACACAACACTTGTACCCCCTATTACACTGTTTTACAGGAACTTCTTTTTTGACGGATCATAAAACGGAGGAAACGGTCCTGAAAGACAATACTGATAAGAAAGGTATCCCTACAGAGAAAAAATCAGAAAATACAATTGACAATTTACTACAAAAAAAACGGCCAACCTACTCATGAAAACACCCCAGACACCAAACAGAACGCCTGAAGGAAACGAACGTCGTCTATGACTTCACATGCCTCCTTGGGGACTGAAAGCCCCAAAGAACATAGTATATAGGCAAGACAACGTCTCTTTTTTAGGCGATTAACTATGCACAAACAACAGGGCTCCATCAAGGAACATATAATCTCTTCTCATAACCAGACCATCTCCAGAGAAATCTTAACAAGCAACACAGATATCATAGATAAATACCGCAATCGCAGGAGACATCGACATCAACGACGACATCAACAACGACATCACATCAAAAAGTCAACGACAGCAATCAACAGCCAATTAATGCACAACTATATTGTACCCACTTCAAGACCCCGAACCAACATCGGAGTAGCTAGAGGAAGTATGGGCCAATAGGCCTTCTGCAGTTACTTCCATTCATATGTTTTCATACCCATTGTATACCCATTGTTTCGTGTTCTGGCATATGCTTTGTCACTTTACCCAAAACTTTTGTGCCATATCACCTCACCCAAAACGAGTATAATTATGATGTATTTTATATGTAAACTACGTCTTTGGAAATGTAATAAGCATTACAAAACGCGTTCAGACGTCATACCAGAAATAAAAAATGAATTTTGGAGAGTTAATTTATCAATTACCCTCGACAGTTAAGAAGAACTTAAGAAATATTGAGAAGATTCGTGTTAGAATTATTAATCTTACCCTTTCGGTCATATTCAACAACATATGTTTACACGAAAGATTGCTACCAAAATACATTAATATATATATATGATAAATAAAATTTAAACTAGTAGTGATTGTACCAGGAATAGTAGTAGGTTGGTCATGGAAAACGTCATTTACTGACCTGTGGTTGTACGGTGGTCGGTGGCAGGGTTGTGGTGACAAGGGGGCGGGACAAGGATGGTGTTGTAGGGGGGAAGGTAATGGGAAGGACAGGTGTGGAGGTGGTGGGGAGAGCCAAGGTGGTGTTGCAGTAGAAGTCCTTGTAACTCAAGTGGTGGAGGGAGAGGTTGCGGTACTCAGGAGGGCGGCCACAATACTGAGGGTTGACTCCCCGGGAAGTTACTCGCAAGTGGCTCTTGTTCATCCACTGTGACACCCACGACACTCTGCAGTCACACTGCAGGAACTCACCACCTGAGTAACATTCAAGACAATTATTTAATATGGTCGTGTTTTCAGTCAAAACAAACACATATGAGGCAATCATTTTGAGGCAATGGAGCGACTCGAACCAGCGTGGACATTTTCAAGAGGAAACTAGATTTATTCCTCCAAGGAGTGCCGGACCAACCGGGCTGTGGTGGGTATGTGGGCCTGCGGGCCGCTCCAAGCAACAGCCTGGTGGACCAAACTCTCACAAGTCAAGCCTGGCCTCGGGCCGGGCTTGGGGAGTAGAAGAACTCCCAGAACCCCATCAACCAGGTATCAACCAGGTAGCGTTCTGACGATTCCCAGTTACCTGCCCTAACCTCCTCGGCCACGATAGGACAAAAGTCGACCTTCCCTGAACTCTACGGAATTTACTGGGCGATTTTTGAGACCCTAAACCCTGCTTGGGCTCTGGTTCGGGGCCTCTAGAACCTCCTAGTGAATTCAGTAGAGTTCCAGGTTGATCGTTCCGTGGTCTGGTCGGTTAGGACAGGTGTCTGAGACTCACCTGAATGCAGGTTCGTGTCACTCTCTTTACATTTGTATATTTCTATTTTTAACTACCGCGTGTGTCGTTAACGTTTACCAAGACAGCAGATGGAGTAAGACGTCGCTACAGCCACACACACACACCATGGTTCACGACACACAACTTGCGCACCACACCCCGCTAGTGTCCCTACCAACCACCCACACTTGTACACACACACACACACACACACACACACACACACACACACACACACACACACATGGGGCCTCATAGCCTGGTGGATAGCGCGCAGGATTCGTAATTCTGTGGCGCGGGTTCGATTCCCGCACGAGGCAGAAACAAATGGGCAAAGTTTCTTTCACCCTGAATGCCCCTGTTACCTAGCAGTAAATAGGTACCTGGGTGTTAGTCAGCTGTCACGGGCTGCTTCCTGGGGTGTGTGTGTGTGTGTGTGTGGTGTGGAAAAAAAAAAGTAGTTAGTAAACAGTTGATTGACAGTTGAGAGGCGGGCCGAAAGAGCAAAGCTCAACCCCCGTAAAAACACAACTAGTAAACACACACACACACACACACACACACACACACACACACACATACACACACACACCAACAACAACAGAGCAACAGAGATATTACAGGAAGGAGATGGTTGGGTTGACTGCATCTATCTGGACCTAAAAAAGGCTTTCTACAGAGTTCCACATAAAAGGTTGTTCTGGAAACTGGAAAATATTGGAGGAGTGACAGGTACGCTTCTAACATGGATGAAAAATTTTCTGACTGATAGAAAAATGAGGGCTGTGATCAGAGGCAATGTATCGGACTGGAGAAATGTCACAAGTGGAGTACCACAGGGTTCAGTTCTTGCACCAGTGATGTTTATTGTCTACATAAATGATCTACCAGTTGGTATACGGAATTATATGAACATGTTTGCTGATGATGCTAAGATAATAGGAAGGATAAGAAACTTCGATGATTGTCATGCCCTTCAAGAAGACCTGGACAAAATAAGTATATGGAGCAACACTTGGCAAATTAAACAGTCTCCGTGGTGTAGTGGTAAGACACTCGCCTGGCGTTCCGCGAGCGCTATGTCATGGGTTCGTATCCTGGCCGGGGAGGATTTACTGGGCGCAATTCCTTAACTGTAGCCTCTGTTTAACTCAACAGTAAAATGTGTACTTGGATGAAAAAACGATTCTTCGCGGCGGGGATCGTATTCCAGGGACCTGCCCGAAACGCTACGCGTACTAGTGGCTGTACAAGAATGTAACAACACTTGTATATATCTCAAAAAAAATGGAATTTAATGTTAATAAATGTCATGTTATGGAATGTGGAATAGGAGAACATAGATCCCCCACACAACCTATATATTATGTGAGAAATCTTTAAAGAATTCTGATAAAGAAAGAGATCTAGGGGTGGTTCTAGATAGAAAACTATCACCTGAGGACCACATAAAGAATATTGTGCGAGGAGCCTATGCGATGCTTTCTAACTTCAGAATTGCTTTTAAATACATGGATGGCGATATACTAAAGAAATTGTTCACGACTTTTGTTAGGCCAAAGCTAGAATATGCAGCTGTTGTGTGGTGCCCATATCTTAAGAAGCACATCAACAAACTGGAAAAGGTGCAAAGACATGCTACTAAGTGGCTCCCAGAACTGAAGGGCAAGAGCTACGAGGAGAGGTTAGAGGCATTAAATATGCCAAAACTAGAAGACAAGAAAAAGAGGTGATATGATCACTACATACAAAATAGTAACAGGAATTGATAAAATCGATAGGGAAGATTTCCTGACACCTGGAACTTCAAGAACAAGAGGTCATAATATAAACTAGCTAAACACAGATGCCGAAGAAATATAAGAAAATTCACTTTCGCAAACAGAGTGGTAGACGGTTGGAACAAGTTAGGGGAGAAGGTGGTGGAGGCCAAGACCGTCAGTAGTTTCAAAACGTTATATGACAAAGAGTGCTGGGAAGACGGGACACCACGAGCGTAGCTCTCATCCTGTAACTACACTTAGGTAATTACACACACACACACACCCATACCTATGGTTCAGGTTCATCCCGGTCCAAAGGGAAAAATCCGAGAAGCAACAGAAGAATCCATGGTATAATAGGGCATGTATGGAAGCGAAGAAACTGAACAAAAGGGCGTGGAGGAACTTCCGGAATAACAGAACACCAGAAAGCAGAGAGAGATACCAGAGAACCAGGAATGAGTACGTCAGGGTGAGAAGAGAAGCAGAGAAAAGTTTAGAAAATGATATAGCAAACAAAGCCAAGACCGAACCAAAGCTACTCCACAGTCACATCTATAGGAAAACAACAGTGAAAGAACAGGTATTGAAACTTAGAACAGGCGAGGACAGATATACAGAGAATGACAAAGAGGTGTTTGAAGAACTCAACAAGAGGTTCCAGGAGGTCTTCACAATAGAACAAGGTGAGGTCACTGTGCTAGGAGAAAGGGATGTAAACCAGGAGGCCTTGGAAGAGCTCGAAATTACGAGAGAGGAGGTCAAGAGACACCTGCTGGATCTGGATGTTAGAAAGGCTGTTGGTCCAGACGGGATCTCACCATGGATACTGAAAGAGTGTACAGAGGCACTTTGCTTGCCACTCTCCATAGTGTATAGTAAGTCACTGGAGACGGGAGACCTACCAGAAATATGGAAGATGGCGAATGTGATCCCAATATACAAAAAGGGAGACAGGCAAGAGGCACTGAACTACAGGCCAGTGTCCTTGACTTGTATACCATGCAAGGTGATGGAGAAGATCGTGAGAAAAAACTTGGTAACACATCTGGAGAGAAGGGATTTCGTGACAAATCGCCAACATGGGTTCAGGGAGGGTAAATCTTGCTTTACAGCCTTGATAGAATTCTACGATCAGGTGACAAAGATTAAGCAAGAAAAAGAAGGCTGGACGGACTGCATTTTCTTGGATTGTCGGAAAGCCTTTGACACAGTACCGCATAAGAGGCTGGTACATAAGCTGGAGAGACAGGCAGGTGTAGCTGGTAAGGTGCTCCAGTGGATAAGGGAGTACCTAAGCAATAGGAAACAGAGAGTTACGGTGAGGGGTCAGACCTTCGATTGGCGTGAAGTCACCAGTGGAGTCCCACAGGGCTCTGTACTCGGTCCTATCTTGTTTCTGATATATGTAAATGATCTCCCAGAGGGTATCGATTCATTTCCGTCAATGTTTGCGGACGATGCTAAAACTATGAGAAGGATTAAAACAGAAGAGGACTGTTTGAGGCTTCAAGAAGACCTAGACAAGCTGAAGGAATGGTCGAACAAATGGTTGTTAGAATTTAACCCAACCAAATGTAATGTAATGAAGATAGGTGTAGGGAGCAGGAGGCCAGATACAAGGCATCATCTGGGAGAGGAAATTCTTCAGGAGTCAGAGGAGGAAAAAGACTTGGGGGTTGATATCACGCCAGACCTGTCTTGTGCAGCACATATCAAGAGGATAACATCAGCGGCATATGCCAGGCTGGCCAACATACGAACAGCATTCAGAAACTTGTGTAAAGAATCATTCAGAACATTGTATACCACATTTGTCAGGCCAATCCTGGAGTATGCAGCCCCAGGATGGAGTCCATATCTAGTCAAGGATAAGACTAAACTGGAAAAGGTTCAAAGGTTTGCCACCAGACTAGTACCCGAGCTGAGAGGTATGAGCTACGAGGAGAGACTACGGGAATTAAACCTCACTTCGCTGGAAGACAGAAGAGTTAGGGGGGACATGACCACCACATTCAAGATTCTGAAGGGAATTGATAGGGTAGATAAAGACAGTCTATTTAACACAAGGGCACACACACAAGGGGACACAGGTGGAAACTGAGTGCCCAAATGAGCCACAGAGATATTAGAAAGAACTTTTTTAGTGTGAGAGTGGTTGACAAATGGAATGCATTAGGGGGTGATGTGGTGGAGGCTGACTCCATACACAGCTTCAAGTGTAGATATGATAGAGCCCAATAGGCTCAGGAATCTGTACACTTGTTGATTGACGGTTGAGAGGCGGGACCAAAGAACCAGAGCTCAACCGCCGCAAACACAACTAGGTGAGTACACACAAACACACACACACACACACACATATATATATATATATATATATATATATATATATATATATATATATATATATATATATATATATATATATATATATATATATATATATATATATATACTATAATAATGTGGCTAAGCTCACCCACATTTATTGCAGAGGGAATAGTCTGGGGTACGGGATGAACATAGGCTGGTCGGGAACGCCAGAATTAAAAGAAAAGAATAGCTTGCGAGTGCCACACTCAGTCCCACACGACAATTGTTGCCACTGCCCGCCAGCTACACATATATATATTTTCAAAACAATCTTTAAAAATAAAATTTTCTTATAGTAATATGCACCATTTATTATTGATCTCGGGAAAATTGATATTAATTCCCTGCTATTGATAATTTGCCCGTACTGGCATAAAACAAACGATTCTTCGACAGCTTTCAAAGGTTTCTCAAGCCACAGTCCTGGGGCACAACCTGTCCTCTTAAAAATAACGTCGCTGTTGGCCGTTTGCCCGTATGGCCGAAAGTGGACGTAATATGAAAATGACAAAAAATTGAAAATATATTTGCGATTTTTTTTCAACAATAGTAAGTTAAGGGTCCTCTGGTAGGTTAGATAGGCAGGAAAATCTCATAAAGTTTCAAAACGTTATGAAAAACGTTAATTGAAAGTTTCCTTTCTTAACCTGTCCGAGTAGGCCGGACGACTCAAACAGAAAACGGGACGGAACGTCACTTTTGTGAGTCGATTTAATTTCAAATTACGTCCAAATTTGGCCATAGCGCCGCGCATACGAGCCAAAAGTGACGTTATTTTTAAGAGGACGGGTTGCTCAGAGTCCGGGGTAACTAGTGGTTTATATGTATTATACTAGACTATGCTCCTTCCCCCCCCCCCCTGGTGACCACCCACACCTTATACATGTATACTGTAAGATAATATGTCTCTGTGTTTGAGTCAGACACACACACACACAGGACAGACAGACACACACACACACAGGACAGACAGACACACACACACACACAGGACAGACACACAGACACACACACACACACACACAGGACAGACACACAGACACACACACACACACACACACACACACACACACAGACACACACACACAGGACAGACACACAGACACACACACACACACACACACACACACAGACACACACACACAGGACAGACAGACACACACACACACAGGACAGACAGACACACACACACACAGGACAGACAGACACACACACACACACAGGACAGACACACACACACACACAGGACAGACAGACACACACACACACACAGGACAGACAGACACACACACACACACAGGACAGACAGACACACACACACACAGGACAGACAGACACACACACACAAACAGGACAGACAGAGGCATACACTAGATAAATGGATAGATAGGTGGATGGATAGATAGAGGTAGATTTAATGAAAGATCGATGGATAGGGGGATAGATGGTCGGATTGATGGATGGATGGATGGACAGATGACTTCATGATGATAGATGGATAGATAATTCTATCCATCTATCCAATTATCTATCCTTAGATGAATTGATAGATAGTTGGTTAGGAAGATGAGTAAGTGGTTGGATAGATATATAGATGGATTGGTAGATCGATAGATATTATTGATTGATTGATGGATAAATGGATAGATAAATGGATAGATGGATGGATACATTTATAGACAGAGAGACAATAGAGTAGATGGATGGATAGACGTATAGATAGATGGATAGATAAATGGATGAATAGATGGAGAGATATACTAAAAGAAAGATAAGAAGATAGATGGATAGATGAATAGACAGACTGATAAACAGATAGAGATGGATAAATATATGGAGGACTAGAGGGATAGAAAGCAAGATGAATAGATAGGATGATGGATGCGCAGATGGATAGATATCTGGATAGATGGACAGTAAAATGTATGGAGAAGGGATGGATAGATGGACGGATAGAAGAATGGATGGAAGGATGGATAAATGAAAACATAGATAATAATGGGATGTATAGATGAATGGATAAATAATTGGATAGACATGATAGAAAAATAGACAGGAAGGTGGATGAATAGATAGATGCAGAGATGGGAGGCAGACAGAGAGACCTGGGTAACCCCGGTAACCCTCCTAGTATACTATGAGAGAGAATTTATATCCATTTGTCTGCTTAAGTGTTTGAGGTTGGAGGCTTGGCGCCAGCCTTGCCCAATTGTTTAGGGTGAATGGTCTGAGGTGTGTACCGGACATGGGCTGGTCAGAGTAGGCCAACGTTACATGGGTGAAGAAATATTATTATCTATTGACACCCCCATCCGGTTCTCACGAGTTCAATTTTGGTAAAATATGAAATATTCGTTAACATGTCCGAAGACATGTTAACGATATGTTAATGCTATGACATGTTATATGATATGACATGTTAATAGTTCATCAGAAAAAATATTCCTTGAGGGGAATAACGGAAGCTTCCAACCATATTAGAGAGAGAATCGTGCAAGTCAACACGACCTTTTGACTTAAAGTCATGAGAGACCCTACATCTCCTGCACTGCCCAGAGACAAATTATTCTGTGCTGTTAACACCTTATTGACTGGTGCCGACACACCGACTCACTCCTTTTATGACAAATGTCTGAGCAAAAATACCTACAATCTTATCAAACTCAACATTCCTTTTAAGTGAAATCTACATAAGTGTAGATTTAAGTGTAATCTACATTCCTTTTAAGTGTAATGTCTCCGATCTTTATCTGTACCCCACCATTCAAGTATCATACACAACCGTCACCAAGAAAGCTAACGAGAAATCTTGCTCTTCTCAAAGCTGTCACACTTGAAACAATTGCCTCCTCCAGCGATAATTAAAGATCTCACGAGCACTGTGTCTACACTGACAGCTCAGTCCAATGGTGTACTGGAGGGAGGACAGCAGCAGCATTATGACACACAGTATGACACTCTGTACCCCCAGTCTTACAGTCTAGGGCACCTGCACACATCCACATCTACCTAAATGTGTAAATCAAAAAATATTATTCATTAAGCACACAAAATACTTTAATTTCTCCATAATATTATATTTTATATAAGAGAAGATGGGCTAATCCAGGAGGGAAGCGGGACTAATCCAGGAGGGAAGCGGGACTAATCCAGGAGGGAAGCGGGACTAATCCAGGAGGGAAGCGGGACTAATCCAGGAGGGAAGCGGGACTAATCCAGGAGGGAAGCGGGACTAATCCAGGAGGGAAGCGGGACTAATCCGGGAGGGAAGCGGGACTAATCCAGGAGGGAAGCGGGACTAATCCGGGAGGGAAGCGGGACTAATCCGGGAGGGAAGCGGGGCTAATCCAGGAGGGAAGCGGGACTAATCCAGGATGGAAGTGGGACTAATCCAGGTGGGAAGCGGGACTAATCCGGGAGGGAAGTGGGACTAATCCAGGAGGGAAGCGGGACTAATCCAGGAGGGAAGCGGGACTAATCCAGGAGGGAAGCGGGACTAATCCAGGAGGGAAGCGGGACTAATCCGGGAGGGAAGCGGGACTAATCCGGGAGGGAAGCGGGACTAATCCAGGAGGGAAGCGGGACTAATCCAGGAGGGAAGTGGGACTAATCCGGGAGGGAAGTGGGACTAATCCGGGAGGGAAGTGGGACTAATCCAACCGGGAAGCGGGACTAATCCGGGAGGGAAGCGGGACTAATCCAGGAGGGAAGCGGGACTAATCCAGGAGGGAAGCGGGACTAATCCGGGAGGGAAGCGGGACTAATCCAGGAGGGAAGCGGGACTAATCCGGGAGGGAAGCGGGGCTAATCCAGGAGGGAAGCGGGACTAATCCAGGAGGGAAGCGGGGCTAATCCAGGAGGGAAGCGGGACTAATCCGGGAGGGAAGCGGGGCTAATCCAGGAGGGAAGCGGGACTAATCCGGGAGGGAAGCGGGGCTAATCCGGGAGGGAAGCGGGCTAATCCGGGAGGGAAGCGGGGCTAATCCGGGAGGGAAGCGGGGCTAATCCGGGAGGGAAGCGGGACTAATCCGGGAGGGAAGCGGGGCTAATCCGGGAGGGAAGCGGGGCTAATCCGGGAGGGAAGCGGGACTAATCCGGGAGGGAAGCGGGGCTAATCCGGGAGGGAAGCGGGGCTAATACGGGAGGGAAGCGGGGCTAATCCGGGAGGGAAGCGGGACTAATCCGGGAGGGAAGCGGGGCTAATCCGGGAGGGAAGCGGGGCTAATCCGGGAGGGAAGCGGGGCTAATCCGGGAGGGAAGCGGGGCTAATCCGGGAGGGAAGCGGGGCTAATCCGGGAGGGAAGCGGGACTAATCCGGGAGGGAAGCGGGGCTAATCCGGGAGGGAAGCGGGGCTAATCCGGGAAGGAAGCGGGACTAATCCAGGAGAGAAGCGGGACTAATCCGGGAGGGAAGCGGGACTAATCCGGGAGGGAAGCGGGACTAATCCAGGAGGGAAGCGGGACTAATACGGGAGGGAAGTGGGACTAATCCGGGAGGGAAGCGGGACTAATCCAGGAGGGAAGCGGGACTAATCCGGGAGGGAAGCGGGACTAATCCGGGAGGGAAGTGGGACTAATCCAGGAGGGAAGTGGGACTAATACGGGAGGGAAGCGGGACTAATCCGGGAGGGAAGCGGGGCTAATCCGGGAAGGAAGCGGGACTAATACGGGAGGGAAGCGGGGCTAATCCGGGAGGGAAGCGGGGCTAATCCGGGAAGGAAGCGGGACTAATCCGGGAGGGAAGCGGAACTAATCCAGGAGGGAAGCGGGACTAATCCGGGAAGGAAGCGGGACTAATCCGAAAGGGAAGCGGGGCTAATCCGGGAGGGAAGCGGGGCTAATCCGGGAGGGAAGCGGGACTAATACGGGAGGGAAGCGGGGCTAATCCGGGAAGGAAGCGGGACTAATCCAGGAGGGAAGCGGGACTAATCCGGGAAGGAAGCGGGACTAATCCGGGAGGGAAGCGGGGCTAATCCGGGAGGGAAGCGGGACTAATCCGGGAGGGAAGCGGGGCTAATCCGGGAGGGAAGCGGGACTAATCCGGGAAGGAAGCGGGACTAATCCGGGAGGGAAGCGGGGCTAATCCGGGAGGGAAGCGGGACTAATCCGGGAGGGAAGCGGGGCTCATCCGGGAGGGAAGCGGGGCTAATCCGGGAGGGAAGCGGGACTAATCCGGGAGGGAAGCGGGGCTAATCCGGGAGGGAAGCGGGACAAGTTCGGGAGGGAAGCGGGGCTAATCCGGGAGGGAAGCGGGACTAATCCGGGAGGGAAGCGGGGCTAATCCGGGAGGGAAGCGGGGCTAATCCGGGAGGGAAGCGGGACTAATCCGGGAGGGAAGCGGGACTAATCCGGGAGGGAAGCGGGGCTAATCCGGGAGGGAAGCGGGACTAATCCGGGAAGGAAGCGGGACTAATCCGGGAGGGAAGCGGGGCTAATCCGGGAGGGAAGCGGGACTAATCCGGGAGGGAAGCGGGGCTCATCCGGGAGGGAAGCGGGGCTAATCCGAGAGGGAAGCGGGACTAATACGGGAGGGAAGCGGGGCTAATCCGGGAAGGAAGCGGGACTAATCCAGGAGGGAAGCGGGACTAATCCGGGAAGGAAGCGGGACTAATACGGGAGGGAAGCGGGACTAATCCAGAAGGGAAGCGGGACTAATACGGGAGGGAAGCGGGACTAATCCAGGAGGGAAGCGGGACTAATCCGGGAGGGAAGCAGGGCTAATCCAGGAAGGAAGCGGGACTAATCCAGGAGGGAAGCGGGACTAATCCGGGAGGGAAGCGGGACTAATCCGGGAGGGAAGCGGGACTAATCCGGGAGGGAAGTGGGACTAATACGGGAAGGAAGTGGGACTAATACGGGAAGGAAGTGGGACTAATACGGGAGGGAAGTGGGACTAATACGGGAAGGAAGTGGGACTAATACGGGAAGGAAGTGGGACTAATACGGGAGGGAAGTGGGACTAATACGGGAGGGAAGTGGGACTAATACGGGAAGGAAGTGGGACTAATACGGGAGGGAAGTGGGACTAATACGGGAAGGAAGTGGGACTAATACGGGAAGGAAGTGGGACTAATACGGGAAGGAAGTGGGACTAATACGGGAAGGAAGTGGGACTAATACGGGAGGGAAGTGGGACTAATACGGGAAGGAAGTGGCACTAATACGGGAGGGAAGTGGGACTAATACGGGAAGGAAGTGGGACTAATACGGGAAGGAAGTGGGACTAATACGGGAGGGGAAGTGGGACTAATACGGGAAGGAAGTGGGACTAATACGGGAGGGAAGTGGGACTAATACGGGAAGGAAGTGGGACTAATACGGGAGGGAAGTGGGACTAATACGGGAAGGAAGTGGGACTAATACGGGAGGGAAGTGGGACTAATACGGGAAGGAAGTGGGACTAATACGGGAGGGAAGTGGGACTAATACGGGAAGGAAGTGGGACTAATACGGGAAGGAAGTGGGACTAATACGGGAAGGAAGTGGGACTAATACGGGAAGGAAGTGGGACTAATACGGGAAGGAAGTGGGACTAATACGGGAGGGAAGTGGGACTAATCCAGGAGGGAAGTGGGACTAATACGGGAGGTGTCAAGAGTTGAGGTGACGAAGCCGCTGTGTGTGTAGGGTAGAGAGGTTGTCTCACCACGTACCTAGAGAGAGGCCCCTGAGGGAGGAGGCGAGGGTAGAGAGGTTGTCTCACCACGTACCTAGGGAGAGGCCCCTGAGGGAGGAGGCGAGGGTAGAGAGGTTGTCTCACCACGTACCTAGGGAGAGGCCCCTGAGGGAGGAGGCGAGGGTAGAGAGGTTGTCTCACCACGTACCTAGAGAGAGGCCCCTGAGGGAGGAGGCGAGGGTAGAGAGGTTGTCTCACCACGTACCTAGGGAGAGGCCCCTGAGGGAGGAGGCGAGGGTAGAGAGGTTGTCTCACCACGTACCTAGAGAGAGGCCCCTGAGGGAGGAGGCGAGGGTAGAGAGGTTGTCTCACCACGTACCTAGGGAGAGGCCCCTGAGGGAGGAGGCGAGGGTAGAGAGGTTGTCTCACCACGTACCTAGAGAGAGGCCCCTGAGGGAGGAGGCGAGGGTAGAGAGGTTGTCTCACCACGTACCTAGGGAGAGGCCCCTGAGGGAGGAGGCGAGGGGCGCCAGGGCCTCCTCAGGGAGGGTGGTGATGGGGTTACCGTCCAGGGCCAGCAGCGTCAGGGCCCGCAGGTCCTGGAAGGCCCTCACTGGGACCTCGGGGATCATGTTGAACCCAACGTCCAGCACCTGAAGAACAGGACTTCTCATTAGTGCTATTGTCTCAGAAATGTGTAATTCTACATCACAATAAATTACATTATTCATAAACAAAAATAAAATATAAAAAACAAATATACATGACACTTGAATACACTCTAACTCATCCATATTATAAATGTGTTTGGGTTACCTCATCCAGTACACAAAAACACACACACACACACACACACACACACACACACACACACACACACACACATACACACACACACACACACACACACACACACACACACACACACACACACACCCACACACATACACACACACACACACACACCACACACACACACACACACACACACACACACACACACACACACCTTGTATACCACATATGTCATGTCGGAAAATCCGGACACCATTTACCAGACTAAGCTATCATACAGCTGGAAGACAGATAGGGGGGACATATCACCACATTCAAGCTGTGTTGTAAAGACAGTATTTAACACAAGTTGAGTGCCCAAATGAGCCCATAGAAAATGTGTCAACTTGTAGTTAGGAATTTCCAGTCTATATGAAGAGCCCGATAGGCTCAGGGTATATCATTACCACATACTATTATAAAATTCACCACCTATTATGTAGTGGAATTTCCGTCTAATATCATTACCACATACTATTATAAATTCTTAAATAAATACATTAGTCTTTGGACTTTACCATCATAAAAACATCTCATATAAATTAACTTAATTATCAGAATTAAAATAGAGTAAATGTGACCCTTCTATCACTTACTGTCATCTGGACAATGTAGGCCAGTAGCGTCAGTGAGGAGGGAGTGGTCAGCCATTGTTATTGTACTTAGACCACAGAGGCTCATGGGAGCAAATACGGCTCCTGTTAATTTTACTTGGACGAAGTGTTATGGAAACCAAAGGTGTACCATCATCAACACGCTGTCAACAAATACAAGTTAAGTGTTCTGCCGAAACCCATTTATCTATCATTTATGGCCATTAATGTCATTAGATAGGGGCGAGCCGGTTAGAATACGAACTTCCTCTTAATAAAAGGTAATTAAGCCTAGGTCTTTACGGTTCAATGTACAGTGTTTTCTCTGATATAGCTGTCATATATTAGGATTCTGGCTTTATAGCTAGCGCCCTTTTGACAGGTCAAGACGAGGAAGCATGCTTTGTGTGCCAGTTACTGGGTGATGGAAGCTACCTCAAAGAGGATAATTCGGTGTCTACATCCTAGTTATATCTGGTGGACTAAGGCCTGCTGTACAATAAGATAAGGAACCTCTTCAATGTTTAATAATATATGTAGTTTAATACTGTAGTATGATTGGCTGCATATATATAAATTCAATATAAACCCCCCCTAATGTGTAGAGGATCGATTTGTGAGATTATTGCAGAAATACAGTCCACTTAACATCATACAAATTGCTATCGAAGTATACAAATTAACGTAAATATAAATTCTATATAAATTCATATAAATTAAATAAATATAAATCTCACAGGTCGGTTCCCACATTATTTGGTCATCTTCGAACTGGATGACAGATTATTGGTCCTATGAACCCACATTATTGGTCATCTGCGAGTCGGATGACAGATTATTTGGTCATCTTAGTACCGGATGAACCAGTTAACCAGTGGATTCATTAAATATACTAGTGCAGTGTGATTTATACAAAGCCAGCAGTCAAAGACGGCGGCTTGCCTTGTGCGAGCTCAGGAGCCCCCCTCAGTTCAGTTCAGCCTCATCAGCGGTTTCAGGGACACCCACAGATATTTGGTGGCGTGTTATTTCGTGAGATGACAGCGCTAATATAGAAGCCAGCCAAATTAGTGGCTGTGTCTTCGCGAGATTGTTCACGGATTTCGTGGTGTTAAATTTCGCGAGAGATTATCCACGAATTTTGTGGAGTTTATTTCGCGAGGTCACTAATAATATTTAATACTTCTAGATAATATTAGAAGTTTCATAGAGGCTAATTAAGAGGCTATTATCAATAATTGTGTATATTATTTCTCCAAAATAGAGAATTATTTAATATATATTGCCTAGTGTTCACAATATAATATTTACTAATTGCCAACCCACAACAGGGTAGGATATTATCATTGACTAGTTGAACTATTTATTGTTCATCCTAGTCCCATTATTACCATAGTCAGTTGTACTATATTGAACAACCTAGCACCATTAATGAATGGTGCAGACCCTATTTTGGGTGTAAATTTTATCAACTCGAGTTGAGTTGTGTATATATAAAAATTTACTTATGATCATTACACCTTTGAGTGATTAATTAGTGGCTATACCATCCTAGGGTGATATAGAAGAGCTAACCTAAAGGTACTTCCATGACACTGGTTTATCACTCAAATCATTAGTGTGTATGATTGTATATATATAATGTGTATTAATTTTAAGTGCTAACCTCTAGTAGAGGTAGGATTACAGCCTAGCAAGTGCAGAAATTTTACCCTAGGCTACCATTAGTACTTGTTCAGTATTATGAGCGACCCAGGTACAAGCCCCACAAGGCTTCACCAACTAGCCAGTATGGATAATGCAGGGAGAATGAGAAGAACCCTTGCAGGTCGTAAAGGCCACTTAACAAGACAGATCAAGAAATGTGAAGATTTGTCACAACAATCAACAGTTGATTATGCTGACCTGGAAGCCTATTATCAAGCAGCTGCAGGTAAATTTGAGCAAATCAAATGCCAAATAGCAACATATGTGGCTGAACTTGCCAACACCAATTTATCAGAAACAGAAATAGACGACATTATGGTTGATCTTGCGAATTATGAAGATCACACTCAGGCCACGTTACAGCCTTACGTCAAATTAATTGCCCAGAACAAGGCAACAACAATAGCAACAACAACAACAGTTGCATCTAATACGAGTCAAGCAGAAGCTCGACTCCCTCCAATTAATTTACCCACTTTCTCAGGAAAAGATGAGGAAGATTGGGACGAATTTTGGAACAAATTCGTTGACCTTGTGGACTCAAAACAATCTTTACCAAAGAGTAGTAAATTCTCTTATTTGCAAGGCCAATTATCAGGTGAGGCTAAAACAGTAGTATCCCATCTGAGATTAACTAATGACGGCTATGATCTGGCAGTAAAACTCCTCAATGATAATTATGCTGATCCAGAAATAAGAACATCACATTTAGTTCATGAGCTGTTGCATTTACCCCCAGCGGAGGCTTCAGCTGATTCACTCCAAGTCTTCAAGCTGGAGGTAGAATCATTGATCAATGCCCTCAGCCTGACAGCAGATACAAACGGGGCTGAGTGGGTCTTGAAAATAATTGTCCAGGAAAAAATACCTAGGGACATATTGAGACAAATGAGTGCTCATTACAATAAAAGTATCTTATCCATGAGTGAAATATCTGAGGGTTTAAAGTCAGTAGTTCATCAATTACGAACACATGACAAATTAAAACCACCAAGTAAACCCTCAGAAACCAATAATAGTAAACCACAGAGTACCAAAGGTACTCCAAATCACTCAAGACAATATAATTCAACACCAAAGTGGAACAGTAGCAGTGTGGGCGTATATGCAGTGGGATCCTCCAAGCCTATAGTTACTGTGTCACCCAAGAACGTGACACCAAAGGGTACTGGAAGCTATGGAACATGTTTGTTCTGCAATGAGAAACATTCAATGTACCACTGCCCTAATTTTCCTGATAGTGACGCCCGTGTTGAGCGACTCAAAGATTTGCAACATTGCACGAAGTGCCTCAGGAAACATAACATCAACGACTGTGATACCCAATTACACACCTGTAATAGGTGTAACAAAGGTCAGCACCATGCAGCATTGTGCAGACACCAAAACAACGTCTCCAAACCCCAAGGTGGAAGATAGCATTCCCACCACAGTACAGTACTGCAAGGTGCAACAAACGAAGAGTGTCCAATCGGCAAAGTCTAAAGGTAATACGACTTTGCCTACTGCCCAAATTACCATCCTGAATAAGAGGGCCAAGGTCCATACCCGTGGGTTGTTTGACCAAGGGTCCCAGAGAACATATGTCACTAAAAAGTTGGCAGATGAACTACAATTAAGGCCTGCAGCCCAGAGTCATTCAATATCTCAGGGTTTGTAACAGATGCAGGACCTCAAGTCTTCCAGGTGGTACAACCATCAGTACGTTTAGGCAGGTACGTCTGTCAAGTACAAGCCATTGTGGTGGACAAAATACCAGTAGACCTACAAGTTCAAGGTCTGAGAGCAACAGCCAAATTCCTGAGAAATAGAGGAATAAAATTGGCAGATAATATTAAGTCTGATCACCTCACCGACTTCGGTCTCCTTGTATGGACAGACTATTGCCATCGATTCATTGGTAACCCTACTAAATATCAGAGCATAACCATGTTAAATTCTGCAGGAAGTAAATTACTCTCAGGCCCAGTATCAAGCCTGAGGAGACCTTTGCCTGCAGATAAACAATACTAGTAGAAATCTAAATTTGTCAGCTGATTATATTTCTCCAGTAGCATTATACTAAGGAGATTACAGCTGACTATACCAACAGAGGTTGATGTTAGTATCATCATTTAAAGCTGAAGATGAGTTCAAGAGGCCTCAGTGGCAAATCAGTGAACAGTAGCCTAAACAGCTACAAGTCACTGAACCCACTGCAGTATCAGAACCATACTTTACTTTAATGATGAGCTATTCAATCTTCTGAATCAATTAACTAAATTAAACCCCAATAAATCTGATGACTGATTTGATACATTTATTATTTAATCAAGATGTATTCCATGGGCCTCAGTGTTTATATATCAGTGACCAGTTACCTGAACAAACTTCAAGTTATATCTAATGTCACTGATCTCACTGCAGTCCCTGAATCATACTTGACTGTAGTACTTGATCACATTCAGTCTTCTGGGTTAAATAATATGTAATTAGGCTTGAATTTTAGCCTTTCAAGAGTTAACAGGGAAATGAAATCGCATTAGACTTCTAACCCCTGCAACTCTAGTACGGGACATCCGTCCTGTACGAACAGACGCACAAATGTGTGATTACTAACTACTAACATCAAATTAATCTAATAATTCGAAGGAGGAGTATCGGTGTTCGTCTGTTCTAAATAAGACTTCGACCCGTGAGCAGCCCCCGGGGAATTATGTCGGAAAATCCGACACCATTTAATAATATCATACAGGCAGATAATATTGCTGTGTTGTATAAACAAGTTAACCCATAGAAAATGTAACTTGTAGTGGAATTTCCGTCTATAGAAAACGGGATATCATTACCACATACTATTATAAATTCACCACCTATTATGGTGGGAATTATTCTTAAATACATTAGTCTTTGGACTTTACCATCATAAAAACATCTCATATAAATTAACTTAATTATCAGAATTAAAATAGAGTAAATGTGACCCTTCTATCACTTACTGTCATCTGGACAATGTAGGCCAGTAGCGTCAGTGAGGAGGGAGTGGTTAGCCATTGTTATTGTACTTAGACCACAGAGGCTCACGGGAGCAAATTTGGCTCCTGTTAATTTTACTTGGACGAAGTGTTATGGAAACCAAAGGTGTACCATCATCAATACGCTGTCAACAAATACAAGTTAAGTGTTCTGCCGAAACCCATTTATCTATCATTTATGGCCATTAATGTCATTAGATAGGGGCGAGCCGGTTAGAATACGAACTGCCTCTTAATAAAAGGTAATTAAGCCTAGGTCTTTATGGTTCAATGTACAGTGTTTTCTCTGATATAGCTGTCATATATTAGGATTCTGGCTTTATAGCTAGCGCCCTTTTGACAGGTCAAGACGAGGAAGCATGCTTTGTGTGCCAGTTACTGGGTGATGGAAGCTACCTCAAAGAGGATAATTTGGTGTCTACATCCTAGTTATATCTCGTGGACTAAGGCCTGCTGTACAATAAGATAAGGAACCTCTTCAATGTTTAACAATATATGTAGTTTAATACTGTAGTATGATTTGCTGCATATATATAAATTCAATATAAACCCCCCCTAATGTGTAGAGGATCGATTTGTGAGATTATTGCAGAAATACAGTCCACTTAACATCATACAAATTGCTATCAAAGTATACAAATTAACGTAAATATAAATTCTATATAAATTCATATAAATTAAATAAATATAAATCTCACAGGTTGGTTCCCACAGACTCTCTTGTGGTGTCAGTATACACAGAATCCAGTTCCTTGAGAAAACTCAAGATGGTTCTACCCCAGGGGCCAGGTGTGACTTACCCCAGGGGCCTGGTGTGTCCTACCCCAGGGGCCAGGTGTGTCCTACCCCAGGGGCCAGGTGTGTCCTACCCCAGGGGCCAGGTGTGTCCTACCCCAGGGGCCAGGTGTGTCCTACCCCAGGGGCTAGGTGTGTCCTACCCCAGGGGCCAGGTGTGTCCTACCCCAGGGGCCAGGTGTGTCCTACCCCAGGTGCCAGGTGTGTCCTACCCCAGGTGCCAGGTGTGTCCTACCCCAGGTGCTAGATGTGTCCTACCCCAGGTGCCAGGTGTGTCCTACCCCAGGGGCTAGATGTGTCCTACCCCAGGTGCCAGGTGTGTCCTACCCCAGGGGCTAGATGTGTCCTACCCCAAGGGTCAGGTGTGTCCTACCCCAGGTGCCAGGTGTGTCCTACCCCAGGGGCTAGGTTTGTCCTACCCCAGGTGCCAGGTGTGTCCTACCCCAGGGGCCAGGTGTATCCTACCCCAAGGGGCCAGGTGTGTCCTACCCCAGGGGCCAGGTGTGTCCTACCCCAAAGGCTAGATGTGTCCTACCCCAGGGGCCAGGTGTGTCCTACCCCAGGTGCCAGGTGTGTCCTACCCCAGGTGCCAGATGTGTCCTACCCCAGGTGCCAGGTGTGTCCTACCCCAGGGGCCAGGTGTGTCCTACCCCAGGTGCCAGATGTGTCCTACCCCAGGGCCCAGGTGTGTCCTACCCCAGGTGCTAGATGTGTCCTACCCCAGGTGCCAGGTGTGTCCTACCCCAGGTGCCATTTGTGTCCTACCCCAGGTGCCAGGTGTGTCCTACCCCAGGGGCTAGATGTGTCCTACCCCAGGGGCTAGATGTGTCCTACCCCAGGTGCCAGGTGTGTCCTACCCCAGGGGCTAGATGTGTCCTACCCCAGGGGCCAGGTGTGTCCTACCCCAGGGGCCAGGTGTGTCCTACCCCAGGGGCCAGGTGTGTCCTACCCCAGGGGCCAGGTGTGTCCTACCCCAGGGGCCAGGTGTGTCCTACCCCAGGGGCCAGGTGTGTCCTACCCCAGGGGCCTGGTGTGTCCTACCCCAGATGCCAGGTGTGTCCTACCCCAGGTGCTAGATGTGTCCTACCCCAGGTGCCAGGTGTGTCCTACCCCAGGGGCTAGATGTGTCCTACCCCAGGTGCCAGGTGTGTCCTACCCCAGGGGCTAGATGTGTCCTACCCCAAGGGTCAGGTGTGTCCTACCCCAGGTGCCAGGTGTGTCCTACCCCAGGGGCTAGGTGTGTCCTACCCCAGGTGCCAGGTGTGTCCTACCCCAGGGGCCAGGTGTATCCTACCCCAAGGGGCTAGGTGTGTCCTACCCCAGGGGCCAGGTGTGTCCTACCCCAAAGGCTAGATGTGTCCTACCCCAGGGGCCAGGTGTGTCCTACCCCAGGTGCCAGGTGTGTCCTACCCCAGGGTCCTACCCCAGGGGCCAGGTGTGTCCTACCCAAAGGCTAGATGTGTCCTACCCCAGGGGCCAGCTGTGTCCTACCCCAGGTGCCAGGTGTGTCCTACCCCAGGGGCCAGGTGTGTCCTACCCCAGGTGCCAGGTGTGTCCTACCCCAGGGGCCAGGTGTGTCCTACCCCAGGTGCCAGATGTGTCCTACCCCAGGGGCCAGGTGTGTCCTACCCCAGGTGCTAGATGTGTCCTACCCCAGGTGCCAGGTGTGTCCTACCCCAGGTGCCAGGTGTGTCCTACCCCAGGTGCTAGATGTGTCCTACCCCAGGTGCCAGGTGTGTCCTACCCCAGGGGCTAGATGTGTCCTACCCCAGGTGCCAGGTGTGTCCTACCCCAGGGGCTAGATGTGTCCTACCCCAAGGGTCAGGTGTGTCCTACCCCAGGTGCCAGGTGTGTCCTACCCCAGGGCTAGGTGTGTCCTACCCCAGGTGCCAGGTGTGTCCTACCCCAGGGGCCAGGTGTATCCTACCCCAAACACAACACCTTATCCCCCTATTAGACTATTTTACAGGACTTCTTTTCCACAGCTCATAAAACGGAGGAAAGGGTCCTGAAAGATATTGTTAATAGAAACGTTATCCCTACAGACAAAAATCAGAGGATACAACTGACGATTTACTATAAAACCAGAAAAACGGCCAGCCTACTCATGAGAAACTCTCCAGACACAAAACAGAACGCTTTAAAAGAGACTAATGTCGTCTATGCCTTCAAAATGCCCACTTGGGGACTGTAAGCTCCAAAAAACCCAGTATATAGGCAGGACAACAACATCTCTTTCTAGGCGTTTAACGATGCATAAGCAACAGGGCTCCATTAAGGAACATATAATCTCTTCCCATAACCAAACCATCGCCAGAGAAATCCTAGTAAACCAACACAGAAATCATCGATAGATACAGCGATAGCAGGCGGCTTGACGTTTGCGAGGCACTACACATCACAGAAGTCAACACCAGCAATCACACAGCCAATTATTGCACAACTATATTCTACCCACCTCAAGACTCCGCTCCATATAGAAGCATCAAGAAATATTGACCAATAGGCTTTCTACAAACACTTCTATTCAATACCCATTGTTTCTGTTCTGTCTTGTGTTTGATACTTTTAATACCCTATTAATATCCCCTCCTGTTTCTTCTTGTGTTAATGCCACCTCACCCTTCCCACCTCACTCAAATGTAGATATAAAAACAGAGATACGTTCTAATCAGTTTGTGTATTTGTGAAGTCTTGAAAAATGTAATAAGTTTTACGAAACGCGCCCGTGTCGCGTCAGACTAGAAATAAAAATGAATTTTGGAGAAGTGATTTTTATTTTACCTCCAACAGTGAAGCGTAATGTACGAAAGATTGAGAAAATTCGTGTTAGAATTATTAATTCTTACTTTTTCGGTCATATTTAATAATATATGTCCTACAGGAAAGACTGCTACCAAAATATACTATATATATATATATATATATATATATATCTATAATATAGATATATATTATATATATATGCGAACAACAAGCCTGAATGGTCCCCAGGACCATATGCAACTGAAAACTCACACCCCCAGAAGTGACTCGAACCCATACTCCCAGATGCCCCAGCAACTGGTATGTACAAGACGCCTTAATCCACTTGACCATCACGACCGGACATAATGAGTTGATAGCCGAGGCTATTTGAACCACCCCCACCGCCGGCACTAGGATAGTAATCTTGGGCATAGCATTTTAACCAAATCACCTCATTCTTTGGGGCAAAGAATGAGGTGATTTGGTAAACTGCTAGGCCCAAGATTACTATTCCGAGTGCCGCGGTGGGGTGGTTCAAATAGCCTCGGCTATCACCTCATTATGTCCGGTCGTGATGGTCAAGTGGATTAAGGCGTCTTGTACATAACAGTTGCGTGGCATCTGGGAGTATGGTTTCGAGTCACTTCTGTGGGTGTGAGTTTTCAGTTATATCCTGGGGACCATTCAGGCTTGTTCGCATATATATATATATATATATATAATATATATAGCATATATCGATTATATTATATATATATATGATCTATATATATATATACATATATAATACACGTGTTTTATTTTCGTGATATACACACATATATATATATATAATATATAACTATATATAAATATATATATAATATATATATAATTATATATATATCTAATATATATTATATATATATATATATATATATATAATCTATATATATTATATATATATATATAATATATACGGTCAAACTTGATTGGCCACCCAAGCCAAAATGCACCAGAAAACTCATAACCCCTGAAGGAATCGACCTGTTCAGCCCAGATCCTCCATGCCACTTGGCAGTTAAGTACTGTAACCACTCAACCACCGACTGTACAAAAGTATCAGGTAGTCGTTGCACCTGTACACCAACACCCGACAACACTCGTGGCATAATTGACCAAGAGTTAACTGACTGACAGTTCTACCCCAGGAGCCAGGTGTGTCCTACCCCAGGTGCCAGGTGTGTCCTACCCCAGGGGCCAGGTGTGTCCTACCCCAGGGGCCAGGTGTGTCCTACCCCAGGGGCCAGGTGTGTCCTACCCCAGGGGCCAGGTGTGTCCTACCCCAGGGGCCAGGTGTGTCCTACCCCAAGGGCCAGGTGTGTCCTACCCCAGGGGCCAGGTGTGTACTACCCCAGGGGTTAGGTGTGTCCTACTCCAGGGGCCTGGTGTGTCCTACCCCAGGTGCCAGGTGTGTCCTACCCCAGGGGCCAGGTGTGTCCTACCCCAGGGGCCAGGTGTGTCCTACCCCAGGGCCAGGTGTGTCCCCCAGGGCCAGATACCCCAGGGGCCAGGTGTGTGTCCTACCCCAGGGGGTGCCAGGTGTGTCCTACCCCAGGGGCCAGGTGTGTCCTACCCCCTAGGTGTGTCCTACCCCAGGGGGTGTGTCCTACCCCAGGTGCCAGGTGTGTCCTACCCCACCCCAGGGGCCAGGTGTGTTACCCCAGGGGCCAGTAGTGTGTCCTACCCCAGGGCCCAGGTGTGTCCTACCCCAGGGGCCTGGTGTGTCCTACCCCAGGGGCCAGGTGTGTCCTACCCCAGGGGCCAGGTGTGTCCTACCCCAGGGGCCAGGTGTGTCCTACCCCAGGGGCCAGGTGTGTCCTACCCCACCGGGCCAGGTGTGTCCTACCCCAGGGCCAGGTGTGTCTACCCCCAGGGGCCAGTGTGTCCTACCCCAAGGGTCAGGTGTGTCCTACCCCCGTGTGTCCCCCCAGGGCCAGTACCCCAGGGGCCAGGTGTGTCCTACCCAGGGGCCAGGTGCCCAGGTCCTACCCCAGGGGCCAGGTGTGTCCTACCCCCTAGGTCCAGGCCAGGTCCTACCCCAGGGGCCAGGGTGTGTCCTACCCCAGGGGCCACCCAGGGGTCAGGTGTGTCCTACCCCAGGGGACCCCAGGGGCCAGGTGTGTCCTACCCCAGGTGCCAGGTGTGTCCTACCCCAGGGCCAGGTGTGTCCTAGGGCCAGGTGTGTCCTACCCCAGGGGCCAGGTGTGTCCTACCCCAGGTGCCAGGTGTGTCCTACCCCAGGGGCCAGGTGTGTCCTACCCCAGGGGCCAGGTGTTGTTGTCCTACCCCCAGGGGCCAGGTGTGTCCTACCCCAGGGGCTAGATGTGTTCTACCCCAGGGGCCAGGTGTGTCCTACCCCAAGGGTCAGGTGTGTCCTACCCCAGGGACCAGGTGTGTACTACCCCAGGGGCCAGGTGTGCCTGAGGCTACTGGGGCACTCAAGAGTACTGACCTTCCATTTGCGTGTATTTGTTGCATTTCCCTGAGGTAGTGCTGATCACATGCCCCCTCCCCTGGTGGTGTGGGTGTTGGTGTCAGCCAGGCCGGATACATGTGTAGGTGTCAGCCAGGCCGGATACATGGGTAGGTGTCAGCCAGGCCGGATACATGGGTAGGTGTCAGCCAGGCCGGATACATGGGTAGGCGTCAGCCAGGCCGGATACATGGGTAGGTGTCAGTCAGGGCGGATACATGGGTAGGTGTCTGCCAGGGCGGATACATGGATAGGTGTCCGCCAGGCCGGATACATGGGTAGGTGTCTGCCAGGGCGGATTGCAGTCTCCGTGGTGTAGTGGTAAGACACTCGCCTGGCGTTCCGCGAGCGCTATGTCATGGGTTCGTATCCTGGCCGGGGAGGATTTACTGGGCGCAATTCCTTAACTGTAGCCTCTGTTTAACGCAACAGTAAAATGTGTACTTGGATGAAAAAACGATTCTTCGCGGCGGGGATCGTATTCCAGGGACCTGCCCGAAACGCTACGCGTACTAGTGGCTCTACAAGAATGTAACAACTCTTGTATATATCTCAAAAAAAAAAAAAAAATACATGAGCAGTCCCAGACCAGCTGTGTGCCCGTCGCCCGGGGGGTGTATTGTGATGCCGTCTGGGTAAAGCTCAGAGTTACGAACCTTACCTCCTGTGGAGGTTGGTTTCGGGTGTAAAGTGTTGGTGGACTCAGTGGCGAGTGTTTATTAGTATAAATCCCCAGCTGAGATCAGAGAGGCCGCGAGTCACCATTATTACTCCGCCCAGTAAAGTAGTGCCTTCTCAGCTGGAGATCATCAGAAATAATGTGAACTGGAATAGCCTAACTATGTAAGGGAAAAATGGACTCTATCAAAAAGTATGCATGGGGAATATAGTAAATAAAATCATTAATGTGTCTGATAGCATATGTAAAGAATAGAGTATTAAGGGGCGATGATGCAAGAGAGGGGGACGCCATCTTGACTGGAGGGGGAGGTGTATCGCTGCCGACCGTTTCTGCTATTTGAGGGGTTTTCTCCAGCTGTACAGTCAGATAAGCCTATCCTTCTATATAACCAGGGTTGCAAGATTGGTTAGCGTAATATTACAGAAGTTGGAGAGGTTTTATAAGAGTCCAGGTTTCCTAGAGGCTAAAATATATGTCATTGGATGATAGCGGTGGTGGCTGGGTGCACGATACCAGGTATGGGACAGTGAGCCGTGGGGTGGTCAGAGCCACTTGAGTTTATAATACGAAGTGATCTTATGTTGTGAGGAAAACGCCTTGTTGAATGTATTCCTGTGTGACTTGTACGTATAAATTTGTGACTTGTGTACTCTGCTGTTTTCCTTACTCCGTATACTCCCTAGACAACATTTTAAGGTCCACCACCACCAAATTCTCGATAGCTCTCTATAACAACAATATCGTATCACTACTGATAACATCGGTAAGACACAGGCCGTGATACTCAGCATCACCACAGTTGTGTGCCAGTAACATGATAAGTTCTCTGTGTTGGTCCTCAGGAGAGGCGAGCCTCCTCCTCCTCCATAAACCGACTGAGTGTTTATAGTGTTATGAGTGATAATTATGGAGAGAGAGAGAGGGGGGAGGAGTAGGCATCCTTCGGGTCTAAACATAAACATTCATAGACAATATTGTCGTAAAATGAAAGAAGTTAAAAAGTGGGTTATATCCAGATGGAACTCCGAAACTTGAAGAAAACTTACATGTGGAAGGGTTGGGTCCAAGGTCTGGTGGTCCCTGGTGAAGGATCGGCAGTGGTACTCATCTGAGGACACCGTCCCGCCACTAGCCCGGGAGGATGGTACTGTGGTAACCAACAACCAGGAGAAGGCTGAGCTACTGACACACCACTTTGCTGCCAAGATGCAGGTCCCTGATCCTGACCGTCAGCCTCCACACCTTGCCCAAAGCACTGTGTCTAGGATGACTGAGGTGGTTATACAGCAGGCTGAAGTTCTCCATCTCCTTACAACACCAGACTCCAGCAAAGCTGTGGGGCCAGATAAGGTCAGTCCAAGACTACTACGCAGCTGCGCTGACCTGTTGGCTCCTCCTCTCACGCGCCTCTTCCAACTCTGCCTGGCTCAAGGAAGGTAGCCCTCCTTATGGAAGACGGCAGGCGTGGCTCCAGTGCACAACAAGAAGAGCCGTTCAGCAGTTGGTAACTACAGACCAGTGTCACTGTTCTCCATTACTGGTAAAATCTCTCCACTAAGTGGCATCAGTCACTGGATGAGTCCAAGATCAGCTGTGTTGTTGCTCTAGACACAGCAGGAGCCTGTGATCGGGTCTGGCACTCTGGATTAGTAGTGGAGCTTCAGGCATTAGGCATCTCAGGCCCCATCTAAGAGTTAATAAAAGACTACCTTCAAGAACGGACTCTAAAGGTGGTCCTCAATGGAACAGAATACGAAAGCCACTCAGTTGGTGGCAGCGTTCCACAGGGTAGTGTGCTTGGCCCTCTGCTGTGAAATGTTTATTTCAATGAGCCGAGCGGACAGCACGCTGCACTTGTGATCCTGTGGTCCCGGGGTTGATCCCGGGCACCGGCGAGAAACAATGGGCAGAGTTTCTTTCACCCTATGCCCTTGTTACCTAGCAGTAAAATAGGTACCTGGGTGTTAGTCAGCTGTCATGGGCTGCTTCCTGGGGGTGGAGGCCTGGTCGAGGACCGGGCCGTGGGACACTAAAAAAAAAAAGCCCCGAAATCATCTCAAGATAACCTCAAGAAGATGATCTGTTTTCTGAAGCTGAAGCCTATGCTGATGACTGTACTCTAACCTTCACATACAGAAGGGAAGAAATGCCATCTGCTGCAAGAATCACCAACATTCATCGATTTCTACCCGGAGAAGGAGATGGCAGGTCACATTTGTGGCTGAGAAGACACACACGATGATGATAACTAGACTGCACATGGCGAATCGGACAGGCTTACAAATGGGCGGCGACAACCTTCGCATCTTGGATATTGACAGCTTGGGAATGAGTTCGACTCTTCAATAACAATGAAGAGCCACGTGCTCAACCTAACTCATAAGGCAGCTTGGATCGCCGGCCCACCATCATTCATCAGACTACTGGACAAAGTAGAGAGACGGGCAAGAAGGCTCATCTCTAGTCTTGACCAAGTCTGGTGGGAACAGTCTGAACTTCAGAGCCTGCAACACCTTCGTGACATTGGTGGTCTTACTGTTATGTACAAGGCCAACATCCTCAAAGATCCGCACTAGGCCCAACTCCGTGGACTACTAGGTGCCACCCGTAGCACTAGGCTCTTAAGTCTCATTCTTGTAGAGCCTTTTTCAAGAACATCACTTCATCGGCGATCGATCATTCGTAGGCTGACTAGCATCTGGAATTTGTTCGCTGAACAGGTTGATACACGGGAGCTCAGGTCAACTGATCACATGAAGGCTCTGACACACAGTTGGGTACAGGCTCATCCTGTTCCTTATATGATTGTTACCTAATGTTCTTAATGAATAAAGGCTAATACTGCCGATGGACATGAGAGAGAGAGTGAGAGAGTGTGTGTGTGTTTGTGTGTGTGTGTGTGTGTGTGTGTGTGTGTGTGTGTGTGTGTGTGTGTGTGTGTGTGTGTGTGTGTGTGTGTGTGTGTGTGTGTGTATGTGTGAGTGTGTATTCACCTAGTTGTGTTTGCGGGGGTTGAGCTTTGCTCTTTCGGCCCGCCTCTCAACTGTTTACTAACTACCTTTTTTTTCACACCACACATACGCACACCCCAGGAAGCAGCAGGCCGTGACAGCTGACTAACTCCCAGGTACCTATTTACTGCTAGGTAACAGGGGCATTCAGGGTGAAAGAAACTTTGCCCATTTGTTTCTGCTTGGAGCAGGAATCGAACCCGCGCCACAGAATTACGAGTCCTGCGCGCTATCCACCAGGCTACCAGGCCCCCACCTGTGTGTGTGTGTGTGTGTGTGTGTGTGTGTGTGTGTGTGTGTGTGCATGAGTGTGAGTGAGTGAGTGTGAGTGTGAGTGTAACGGGAGGAGGCGGAGGCTGGTGAGAGCGGAGGCGGCCAAGCAAGACATTAACAGTAAGACTAACATGTTGTCTACCGTTCCCAACTCTTCTACCACAACCACATTGTTGATGGCCTGGGAATTCTGTACTCACCTAGTGGTGCTCACCTGGTTGTGCTTGCGGGGGTTGAGCTCTGGCTCTTTGGTCCCGCCTCTCAACCGTCAATCAACTGGTGTACAGATTCCTGAGCCTACAGGGCTCTATCATATCTACATTGTAAACTGTGTATGGAGTCAGCCTCCACCATATCACTGCCTAATGCATTCCACCTGTTAACTACTCTGACACTAAAAAAAATTATTTCTAACGTTCCTGTGACTCATATAGGTACTCATTTTCCAACTGTGTCCCCTTGTTCGCGTCCCGCCAGTGTTGAATAGTTTATCCTTGTCTACCCTGTCAATTCTCCTCAGAATTTTGTAGGTGGTTATCATGTCTCCCCTTACTCTTCTGTCTTCCAGGGACGTGAGTTTCAGCTCCTTTAGCCTTTCCTCGTACTTCATATCACTCAGTTCCGGGACGAGCCTGGTGGCATACCGCTGAATATTCTTTAATATTTTTTCGTGTTTAACTAGGTATGGACTCTAGGCTGGAGCTGCATATTCCAGGATTGGTCTGACGTAAGTTCTATACAGGGTCCTGAACGATTCCTTACATAAGTTTCTAAAGGCAGTTCTTATGTTGGCTAATCTAGCATATGCCGCTGATGATATCCTTTTGACGTGGGCCTCTGGGGATAGGTTCGGTGTGATATCATCCCCAGATATCAATGATGTGGTGGCTGGGGAAGGCTGGGGGAGCCCTGTGGTGACCGGGGGAGGCTGGGGGAGTCCTGTGGTGGCCGGGGGAGGCTGGGGGAGTCCTGTGGTGGCTGGGGGAGTCCTATGGTGGCCGGGGGAGGCTGGGGGAGTCTTGTGGTGGCCGGGGGAGGCTGGGGGAGTCCTGTGGTGGCCGGTGGAGGCTGGGGAAGCCCTGTGGTGGCCGCGGGAATCCTTTGGTGGCCGGGGGAGGCTGGGGGAGCCCTGTGGAGGCCGCGGGAATCCTTTGGTGGCCGGGGGAGGCTGGGGTAGCCCTGTGGTGGCCGCGGGAATCTTTTGGAGGCCGGGGGAGGCTGGGGTAGCCCTGTCGTGGCCGGGGGAGGCTGGGGGAGTCCTCTGGTGGCCGGGGGAGGCTTGGGTAGCTCTGTGGTGGCCGGGGGAGGCTGGGGGAGTCCTGTGGTAACCGGGGGAGGCTGGGGGAGTCCTGTAGTGGCCGGGGGAGGCTGGGGGAGTCCTGTGGTGGCCGGGGGAGGCTGGGGGAGTCCTGTGGTGGCCGGGGGAGGCTGGGGAAGCCCTGTGGTGGCCGGGGGAGGCTGGGGGAGTCCTGTGGTGGCCGGGGGAGGCTGGGGGAGTCCTGTGGTGGCCGGGGGAGGCTGGGGAAGCCCTGTGGTGGCCGCGGGAATTCTTTGGTGGCCGGGGGAGGCTGGGGTAGCCCTGTGGTGGCCGGGGGAGGCTGGGGGAGTCCTGTGGTAACCGGGGGAGGCTGGGGGAGTCCTGTGGTGGCTGGGGGAGGCTGGGGGAGTTCTCTGGTGACCGGGAGAGGCTGGGGGAGTCCTGCGGTGGCCGCGGGAATCCTTTGGTGGCCGGGGGAGGCTGGGGGAGCCCTGCGGTGGCCACGGGAATCCTTTGGTGGCCGGGGGAGGCTGGGGGAGCCCTGTGGTGGCCACGGGAATCCTTTGGTGGCCGGGGGAGGCTGGGGGAGCCCTGTGGTGGCCACGGGAATCCTTTGGTGGCCGGGGGAGGCTGGGGGAGCCCTGTGGTGGCCGCGGGAATCCTTTGGTGGCCGGGGGAGGCTGGGGTAGCCCTGTGGTGGCCGCGGGAATCCTTTGGTGGCCGGGGGAGGCTGGGGGAGCCCTGTGGTGGCCACGGGAATCCTTTGGTGGCCGGGGGAGGCTGGGGGAGCCCTGTGGTGGCCGCGGGAATCCTTTGGTGGCCGGGGGAGGCTGGGGGAGCCCAGTGGTGGCCGCGGGAATCCTTTGGTGGCCGGGGGAGTCCCGTGGTGGCCGGGGGAGTCCTGTGGTGGCTGGGGGAGTCCCGTGGTGGCCGGGGAGTCCTGTGGTGGCCGGGGGAGTCCCGTGGTGGCCGGGGGAGTCCCGTGGTGGCCGGGGAGTCCTGTGGTGGCCGGGGGAGGCTGGGGGAGTCCTGTGGTAACCGGGGGAGGCTGGGGGAGTCCTGTGGTAACCGGGGGAGGCTGGGGAAGCCCTGTGGTGGCCGGGGGAGCCCTTCGGTGGCCGGAGGAGGCTGGGGGAGTCCTTAGGTGGCCGGGGGAGGCTGGGGAAGCCCTGTGATGGCCGGGGGAGTCCTTCGGTGGCTGGGGGAGGCCGGGGGAGGCCGGGGGACCCCTGTGGTGGCCGGGGGAGGCCGGGGGAGCCCTGTGGTGGCCGGGGGAGGCTGGGGGAGTCCTGTGGTGGCCGGGGGAAGCTTGGGGAGTCCTGTGGTGGCCGAGGGAGGCTGGGGGAGCCCTGTGGTGGCCGAGGGAGGCTGGGGGAGTCCTGTGGTGGCCGGGGGAGGCTGGGGGAGTCCTGTGGTGGCTGGGGGAGTCCCGTGGTGGCCGGGGGAGGCTGGGGGAGTCCTGTGGTGGCTGGGGGAGTCCCGTGGTGGCCGGGGAGTCCTGTGGTAGCTGGGGGAGTCCCGTGGTGGCCGGGGAGTCCTGTGGTAGCTGGGGGAGTCCCGTGGTGGCCGGGGAGTCCTGTGGTAGCTGGGGGAGTCCCGTGGTGGCCGGGGGAGGCTGGGGGAGTCCTGTGGTGGCCGCGTGAGGCTGGAGGAGCCCTGTGGTGGCCGGGGGAGGCTGGGGGAGTCCTGTGGTAACCGGGGGAGGCTGGAGGAGCCCTGTGGTGGCCGGGGGAGGCTGGGGGAGTCCTGTGGTAACCGGGGGAGGCTGGGGAAGCCCTGTGGTGGCCGGGGAGCCCTGTGGTGGCCGGGGGAGGCTGGGGAAGCCCTGTGGTGGCCGGGGAGCCCTGTGGTAACCGGGGGAGGCTGGGGAAGCCCTGTGGTGGCCGGGTAGCCCTGTGGTGGCCGGGGGAGGCTGGGGTAGCCCTGTGGTGGCCGGGGGAGGCTGGGGGAGTCCTGTGGTAACCGAGGGAGGCTGGGGGGAGTCCTGTGGTAACCGGGGGAGGCTGGGGAAGCCCTGTGGTGGCCGGGGGAGGCTGGGAGAGTCCTGTGGTGGCCGGGGGAGGCTGGGGGAGTCCTTCGGTGGCCGGGGCAGGCTGGGGTAGCCCTGTGGTGGCCGGGGGAGGCTGGGGGAGTCCTGTGGTGGCCGGGGGAGGCGGGGGGAGTCCTGTGGTAACCGGGGGAGGCTGGGGAAGTCCTGTGGTGGCCGGGGGAGGCCAGGGGAGGCCGGGGGAGGCCGGGGGACCCCTGTGGTGGCCGGGGGAGGCTGGGGGAGCCGTGTGGTGGCCGGGGGAGGCCGGGGGAGCCCTGTGGTGGCCGAGGGAGGCTGGGGGAGTCCTGTGGTGGCCGGGGGAAGCTTGGGGAGTCCTGTGGTGGCCGAGTGAGGCTGGAGGAGCCCTGTGGTGGCCGGGGGAGGCTGGGGGAGTCCTGTGGTGGCTGGGAGAGTCCCGTGGTGGCCGGGGGAGGCTGGGGGAGTCCTGTGGTGGCTGGGGGAGTCCCGTGGTGGCCGGGGAGTCCTGTGGTAGCTGGGGGAGTCCCGTGGTGGCCGGGGAGTCCTGTGGTAGCTGGGGGAGTCCCGTGGTGGCCGGGGAGTCCTGTGGTAGCTGGGGGAGTCCCGTGGTGGCCGGGGAGTCCTGTGGTAGCTGGGGGAGTCCCGTGGTGGCCGGGGGAGGCTGGGGGAGTCCTGTGGTGGCCGCGTGAGGCTGGAGGAGCCCTGTGGTGGCCGGGGGAGGCTGGGGGAGTCCTGTGGTAACCGGGGGAGGCTGGGGTAGCCCTGTGGTGGCCGGGGGAGGCTGGGGAGTCCTGTGGTAACCGGGGGAGGCTGGGGGAGTCCTGTGGTGGCCGGGGGAGGCTGGGGGAGTCCTGTGGTGGCCGGGGGAAGCTGGGGGAGTCCTGTGGTGGCCGGGGGAGGCTGGGGTAGCCCTGTGGTGGCCGGGGGAGGCTGGGGTAGCCCTGTGGTGGCCGGGGGAGGCTGGGGTAGGCCTGTGGTGGCCGGGGGCGGCTGGGGTAGCCCTGTGGTGGCCGGGGAGGCTGGGGTAGCCCTGTGGTGGCCGGGGGAGGCTGGGGTAGCCCTGTGGTGGCCGGGGGAGGCTGGGGGAGTCCTGTGGTAACCGAGGGAGGCTGGGGGAGTCCTGTGGTAACCGGGGGAGGCTGGGGAAGCCCTGTGGTGGCCGGGGGAGGCTGGGAGAGTCCTGTGGTGGCCGGGGGAGGCTGGGGGAGTCCTTCGGTGGCCGGGGCAGGCTGGGGTAGCCCTGTGGTGGCCGGGGGAGGCTGGGGGAGTCCTGTGGTGGCCGGGGGAGGCTGGGGGAGTCCTGTGGTAACCGGGGGAGGCTGGGGAAGTCCTGTGGTGGCCGGGGGAGGCCAGGGGAGGCCGGGGGAGGCCGGGGGACCCCTGTGGTGGCCGGGGGAGGCTGGGGGAGCCGTGTGGTGGCCGGGGGAGGCCGGGGGAGCCCTGTGGTGGCCGGGGGAGGCTGGGGAAGTCCTGTGGTGGCCGGGGGAGGCCGGGGGAGCCGTGTGGTGGCCGGGGGAGGCTGGGGAAGTCCTGTGGTGGCCGGGGGAAGCTTGGGGAGTCCTCTGGTGGCCGAGTGAGGCTGGGGGAGCCCTGTGGTGGCCGGGGGAGGCTGGGGAGTCCTGTGGTGGCCGGGAGAAGCTTTGGGAGTCCTGTGGTGGAAGAGGGAGGCTGGGGGAGCCCTGTGGTGGCCGGGGGAGGCTGGGGGAGTCCTGTGGTGGCCGGGGGAAGCTTGGGGAGTCCTCTGGTGGCCGAGTGAGGCTGGGGGAGCCCTGTGGTGGCCGGGGGAGGCTGGGGAGTCCTGTGGTGGCCGGGAGAAGCTTGGGGAGTCCTGTGGTGGAAGAGGGAGGCTGGGGGAGCCCTGTGGTGGCCGGGGGAAGCTTGGGGAGTCCTGTGGTGGCCGGGGGAGGCTGGGGGAGTCCTGTGGTGGCCACACTACACATCTGTGTGACACCTGCCACACAACACAGCTGTGTGACACACCTGCCACACTACACATCTGTGTGACACACTACACAGCTGTGTGACACCTGCCACACTACACAGCTGTGTGACACCTGCCACACTACACAGCTGTGTGACACCTGCCACACTACACATCTGTGTGACACCTGCCACACTACACAGCTGTGTGACACCTGCCACACTACACAGCTGTGTGACACCTGCCACACTACACATCTGTGTGACACCTGCCACACTACACAGCTGTGTGACACCTGCCACACTACACAGCTGTGTCACACCTGCCACACTACACAGCTGTGTGACACCTGCCACACTACACAGCTGTGTGACACCTGCCACACTACACAGCTGTGTGACACCTGCCACACTACACAGCTGTGTGACACCTGCCACACTACACAGCTGTGTGACACCTGCCACACTACACAGCTGTGTGACACCTGCCACACTACACAGCTGTGTCACACCTGCCACACTACACAGCTGTGTGACACCTGCCACACTACACAGCTGTGTCACACCTGCCACACTACACATCTGTGTCACACCTGCCACACTACACATCTGTGTCACACCTGCCACACTACACAGCTGTGTCACACCTGCCACACTACACAGCTGTGTCACACTTGCCACACTACACAGCTGTGTGACACCTGCCACACTACACAGCTGTGTGACACCTGCCACACTACACAGCTGTGTGACACCTGCCACACTACACAGCTGTGTGACACCTGCCACACTACACAGCTGTGTCTCACCTGCCACACTACACAGCTGTGTGACACCTGCCACACTACACAGCTGTGTCACACCTGCCACACTACACATCTGTGTCACACCTGCCACACTACACAGCTGTGTGACACCTGCCACACTACACAGCTGTGTGACACCTGCCACACTACACAGCTGTGTCACACCTGCCACACTACACAGCTGTGTGACACCTGCCACACTACACAGCTGTGTGACACCTGCCACACTACACAGCTGTTTGACACCTGCCACACTACACAGCTGTGTGACACCTGCCACACTACACAGCTGTGTGACACCTGCCACACTACACAGCTGTGTGACACCTGCCACACTACACATCTGTGTGACACCTGCCACACTACACAGCTGTGTGACACCTGCCACACTACACAGCTGTGTGACACCTGCCACACTACACAGCTGTGTGACACCTGCCACACTACACATCTGTGTGACACCTGCCACACTACACAGCTGTGTGACACCTGCCACACTACACAGCTGTGTGACACCTGCCACACTACACAGCTGTGTCACACCTGCCACACTACACAGCTGTGTGACACCTGCCACACTACACAGCTGTGTGACACCTGCCACACTACACAGCTGTGTGACACCTGCCACACTACACAGCTGTGTCACACCTGCCACACTACACAGCTGTGTCACACCTGCCACACTACACATCTGTGTCACACCTGCCACACTACACAGCTGTGTCACACCTGCCACACTACACAGCTGTGTCACACCTGCCACACTACACAGCTGTGTGACACCTGCCACACTACACAGCTGTGTGACACCTGCCACACTACACAGCTGTGTGACACCTGCCACACTACACAGCTGTGTGACACCTGCCACACTACACAGCTGTGTCTCACCTGCCACACTACACAGCTGTGTGACACCTGCCACACTACACAGCTGTGTCACACCTGCCACACTACACATCTGTGTCACACCTGCCACACTACACAGCTGTGTGACACCTGCCACACTACACAGCTGTGTGACACCTGCCACACTACACAGCTGTGTCACACCTGCCACACTACACAGCTGTGTGACACCTGCCACACTACACAGCTGTGTGACACCTGCCACACTACACAGCTGTGTGACACCTGCCACACTACACAGCTGTGTGACACCTGCCACACTACACAGCTGTGTGACACCTGCCACACTACACAGCTGTGTGACACCTGCCACACTACACAGCTGTGTGACACCTGCCACACTACACAGCTGTGTCACACCTGCCACACTACACAGCTGTGTGACACCTGCTACACTACACAGCTGTGTGACACCTGCCACACTACACAGCTGTGTGACACCTGCCACACTACACAGCTGTGTGACACCTGCCACACTACACAGCTGTGTGACACCTGCCACACTACACAGCTGTGTGACACCTGCCACACTACACAGCTGTGTGACACCTGCCACACTACACAGCTGTGTGACACCTGCCACACTACACAGCTGTGTGACACCTGCCACACTACACAGCTGTGTGACACCTGCCACACTACACAGCTGTGTGACACCTGCCACACTACACAGCTGGTGACACCTGCCACACTACACAGCTGTGTGACACCTGCCACACTACACAGCTGTGTGACACCTGCCACACTACACAGCTGTGTGACACCTGCCACACTACACAGCTGTGTGACACCTGCCACACTACACAGCTGTGTGACACCTGCCACACTACACAGCTGTGTGACACCTGCCACACTACACAGCTGTGTGACACCTGCCACACTACACAGCTGTGTGACTGTGTGACACCTGCCACACTACACAGCTGTGTGACACCTGCCACACTACACAGCTGTGTGACACCTGCCACACTACACAGCTGTGTGACACCTGCCACACTACACAGCTGTGTGACACCTGCCACACTACACAGCTGTGTGACACCTGCCACACTACACAGCTGTGTGACACCTGCCACACTACACAGCTGTGTGACACCTGCCACACTACACAGCTGTGTGACACCTGCCACACTACACAGCTGTGTGACACCTGCCACACTACACAGCTGTGTGACACCTGCCACACTACACAGCTGTGTGACACCTGCCACACTACACAGCTGTGTGACACCTGCCACACTACACAGCTGTGTGACACCTGCCACACTACACAGCTGTGTGACACCTGCCACACTACACAGCTGTGTGACACCTGCCACACTACACAGCTGTGTGACACCTGCCACACTACACAGCTGTGTGACACCTGCCACACTACACACACCACCTGCTGTGTGACACCTGCCACACTACACAGCTGTGTGACACCTGCCACACTACACAGCTGTGTGACACCTGCCACACTACACAGCTGTGTGACACCTGCCACACTACACAGCTGTGTGACACCTGCCACACTACACAGCTGTGTGACACCTGCCACACTACACAGCTGTGTGACACCTGCCACACTACACAGCTGTGTGACACCTGCCACACTACACAGCTGTGTGACACCTGCCACACTACACAGCTGTGTGACACCTGCCACACTACACAGCTGTGTGACACCTGCCACACTACACAGCTGTGTGACACCTGCCACACTACACAGCTGTGTGACACCTGCCACACTACACAGCTGTGTGACACCTGCCACACTACACAGCTGTGTGACACCTGCCACACTACACAGCTGTGTGACACCTGCCACACTACACAGCTGTGTGACACCTGCCACACTACACAGCTGTGTGACACCTGCCACACTGTGTGACACCTGCCACACTACACAGCTGTGTGACACCTGCCACACTACACAGCTGTGTGACACCTGCCACACTACACAGCTGTGTGACACCTGCCACACTACACAGCTGTGTGACACCTGCCACACTACACAGCTGTGTGACACCTGCCACACTACACAGCTGTGTGACACCTGCCACACTACACAGCTGTGTGACACCTGCCACACTACACAGCTGTGTGACACCTGCCACACTACACAGCTGTGTGACACCTGCCACACTACACAGCTGTGTGACACCAGCTGTGTGACACCTGCCACACTACACATCTGTGAGACACCTGCCACACTACACAGCTGTGTGACACCTGCCACACTACACACTGTGTGACACCTGCCACACTACACAGCTGTGTGACACCTGCCACACTACACAGCTGTGTGACACCTGCCACACTACACAGCTGTGTGACACCTGCCACACTACACAGCTGTGTGACACCTGCCACACTACACAGCTGTGTGGACACCTGCCAACTACACAGCTGTGTGACACCTGCCACACTACACAGCTGTTTGACACCTGCCACACTACACAGCTGTGTGACCACCTGCCACACTACACAGCTGTGTGACACCTGCCACACTACACAGCTGTGTGACACCTGCCACACTACACAGCTGTGTCACACTGCCACACTACACAGCTGTGTCACACCTGCCACACTACACAGCTGTGTGACACCTGCCCACACTACACAGCTGTGTGACACCTGCCACACTACACAGCTGTGTGACACCTGCCACACTACACAGCTGTGTGACACCTGCCACACTACACAGCTGTGTGACACCTGCCACACTACACAGCTGTGTGACACCTGCCACACTACACAGCTGTGTGACACCTGCCACACTACACATCTGTGTGACACCTGCCACACTACACATGTATGTGACACCTGCCACACTACACATCAGTGTGACACCTGCCACACTACACATCTGTGTGACACCTGCCACACTACACATCTGTGTGACTGTGTGACACCTGCCACACTACACATCTGTGTGACACCTGCCACACTACACATCTGTGTGACACACTACACATCTGTGTGACACCTGCCACACTACACATCTGTGTGACTGTGTGACACCTGCCACACTACACAGGGTGACTGTGTGACACCTGCCACACTACACATCTGTGTGACACCTGCCACACTACACAGCTGTGTGACACCTGCCACACTACACAGCTGTGTGACACCTGCCACACTACACAGCTGTGTGACACCTGCCACACTACACATCTTGTGTGACACACTACGAGCCGGCTCCACTGGCAGGAGTCAGAGGCAGGCTGCAGGAGCCGGCTCCACTGGCAGGAGTCAGTGGCAGGCTGCAGGAGCCGCCACCACTGGCAGGAGTCAGTGGCAGGCTGCAGGAGCCGGCTCCACTGGCAGGAGTCAGAGGCAGGCTGCAGGAGCCGGCTCCACTGGCAGGAGTCAGAGGCAGGCTGCAGGAGCCGGCTCCACTGGCAGGAGTCAGAGGCAGGCTGCAGGAGCCGGCTCCACTGGCAGGAGTCAGTTCCCAGCAGCTTCCCACACCTCACACCCCTTAATGTTCCCACTCTCTGATGCTCCTGTTGCTTTTGATGCTCGAAGATGTCTTAGAGAACAACTTAGATGCTGTTCGAAGATGTCTTAGAGAACAACTTTGATGCTGTTCGAAGATGTCTTAGAGAACAACTTAGATGCTGTTCGAAGATGTCTTAGAGAACAACTTTGATGCTGTTCGAAGATGTCTTAGAGAACAACTTTGATGCTGGAAGATGTCTTAGAGAACAACTTTGATGCTGTTCGAAGATGTCTTAGAGAACAACTTTGATGCTGTTCGAAGATGTCTTAGAGAACAACTTTGATGCTCGAAGATGTCTTAGAGAACAACTTTGATGCTCGAAGATGTCTTAGAGTACAACTTTGATGCTCGAAGATGTCTTAGAGAACAACTTTGATGCTCGAAGATGTCTTAGAGTACAACTTTGATGCTCGAAGATGTCTTAGAGAACAACTTTGATGCTCGAAGATGTCTTAGAGAACAACTTTGATGCTCGAAGATGTCTTAGAGAACAACTTTGATGCTCGAAGATGTCTTAGAGAACAACTTTGATGCTCGAAGATGTCTTAGAGAACAACTTTGATGCTCGAAGATGTCTTAGAGAACAACTTTGATGCTCGAAGATGTCTTAGAGAACAACGTTGATGCTAGAAGATGTCTTAGAGAACAACTTTGATGCTCGAAGATGTCTTAGAGAACAACTTTGATGCTCGAAGATGTCTTAGAGAACAACTTTGATGCTCGAAGATGTCTTAGAGAACAACTTTGATGCTCGAAGATGTCTTAGAGAACAATTTTGATGCTCGAAGATGTCTTAGAGAACAACTTTGATGCTCGAAGATGTCTTAGAGAACAACTTTGATGCTCGAAGATGTCTTAGAGAACAACTTTGATGCTCGAAGATGTCTTAGAGAACAACTTTGATGCTCGAAGATGTCTTAGATAACAACTTTGATGCTCGAAGATGTCTTAGAGAACAACTTTGATGCTCGAAGATGTCTTAGAGAACAACTTTGATGCTGCTCGAAGATGTCTTAGAGAACAACTTTGATGCTCGAAGATGTTTAGAAAGTTTCGTCGACGAACGAAGGTGAGTTAAAAAATGACCTTTGATGACTCTGAGAATAACTTTTGATGACTCTGAGAATAACTTTTGATGACTCTGAGAATAACTTTTGATGACTCTGAGAATAACTTTTGATGACTCTGAGAATAACTTTTGATGTCTCTGAGAATAACTTTGACAATTCGAATAGTGTTTTGATGTCTTTGAGTGTGTCATTGGAGCATAAAGATGCCATGCGAGTAGCATTTGACGCATAAAGATGTATCGAAGATATAACTAACCAAGATATAACTATCTTGATCCTTCTGAAGATGTATTATTAAATACGAAAGGAAGTTCCTGTTTCAATTCTTCCTTCGTGGTCTGACATTGACATTTTTCATCACGTGTTAATTTTCGTGATTTACACACATGTATCGAAGAGTAACTTTAGTTAACAAATGATGTAAAGATTATGTATTGGACTATTTTTTAAGCTTGAATGAAGCATAATGGTGGTTAAAAACAGCGTTGAAATAAGGTATGCTTGACTATTTTCAGTTGAGAGAAGTGTTATTTTAGTTAAGAAATGATAAAAGTGACTATTTTCAGTTGAGAGAAGTGTTATTTTAGTTAAGAAATGATGAAAGTGACTATTTTCAGTTGATTGACGAATAATTTTAGTTAAGAAACATTAAGATAAGAATACCTTGGTAAATTTGTTACTGCATAAAGTGTAATACTAGTTAAGAACAGTGTTGGTAAGGAATAATACGTTGTTAAGCAGGAACATCCTCGTGGGGGCCTCGTAGCCTGGTGGATAGCGCGCAGGATTCGTAATTCTGTGCCGCGGGTTCGATTCCCGCACGAGGCAGAAACAAATGGGCAAAAGTTTCTTTCACCCTGAATGCCCCTGTTACCTAGCAGTAAATAGGTACCTGAGAGTTAGTCAGCTGGCTTCCTGGGGGTGGAGGCCTGGTCCAGGACCGGGCCGCGGGGACACTAAAGCCCCGAAATCATCTCAAGATAACCTCAAGATAACACATTGACACGGGTCTTTGAAAATAAACCTTGGTGACTGACTAAATACTTGATAACTAAATAATTTGTAAATTGCTAATGAAATTGTAACTAAATTTGTTGGGGGAACTGCAATGTTCTTGATAATATTTGACAAAGAACTGGTTACTGAACGGAAGAAACAATTGTACATTTGGTTTTAAAGAACATGTAAGAAAATACGATGGACACAGAGAACATGAGGGGGAATATGAATTGAAATTGCAGAGAACGTGAAAACATGAACTGAATATGAAGAGCATACGACAAAATTAACAATGAACTTGTGAAGAACATTCCAATAACATCATGGGAACCATGACAAAGAACACAGAATACATGACAGGAATTTGTAGATAATATGAAAGAAAATGTGATCACATTGAATATGTGGGGAATGTGAACTGAACTTGCAGAGAACATGCTGTGAACATTTTGTAGAACATGGAGAATATGGAGTATATAAATATGGGATGAGAATGACATGGGTATAATTATGGAGTGACTATGACTATGAGGGGAGGGGGAGCTGTGGGGTATGAGGGATGGGTGTGGGGCAGGGAGAGAAAGAGGGAGGGAGGGATGGGAGGGAGGGAGGGAGGGAGGGAGGGAGGGAGGGAGGGAGGGAGGGAGGGAGGGAGGGAGGGATGGGAGGGAGGGAGAGAGGGATGGGAGGGATGGAGGGAGGGACGGAGGGAGGGAGCGAGGGAGGGAGGGAGGGAGGAAGGGAGGGAGAGAGCGAGGGAGCGAGGGAGGGAGGGAGGGAGCGGAGGGAGGGAGGGAGGGAGGGAGGGAGAGAGGGAGGGATGGGAGGGAGGGAGAGAGGGAGGGAGGGAGCGAGGGAGGGAGAAAGGGAGGGAGAGAGGGATGGGAGGGAGGGAGGGACGGAGGGAGGGAGGGAGGGAGGGAGGGAGCTAGGGAGGGAAGGATAGGGAGGGAGATAAGGTGTGTTATGACTGTGTGATAATTATCGGGTAAGTAATTATTTACACAAATAAGTAAACAGGAGTTTTGAAGGAAAGGTTTTGTGCATTTTGAAAAGGTGATAAGCTGGAGCGAGTCTGATGTTCTGGAATAATGAAGTTTGATGAACAATGAACTAAGGCGGAGGACAGGAGTTGGTGCTTGATAACTATCTTTATTATATTTACTGTGTCAGAAATATAGCAGTTTTAAATTTTGCTGGAGTTTGAACTGATAATAGCAGAGTTGTACGAGTGATCCAGGGCGGGGGACAAGAGCTGGAACTCGGTAGTTGTCTTACTTTGTTTTAAACGTGCTGAAATACGGCTGTTTTATATTTGAGGGGAATTGATCAGTGAATAGCAGAGTTGTACGAGTGATCCAGGTAATTGTTTTTTATTTATTTTATTACGTCAGAAATAAATTTCATTTCATAACATAAACATAAATAACAAAATAACATAAAAAACATAAAGTTTTAAATTTCAGGAGAATTGGATTTAACGAATTGAACTAACGAAGTTACATGATTAAATTAAGGCGGGGGACAAGAGCTGAAACTCAATAATTCAATTTTCTTTACTTACTCTGTCAGAAGTATGACTGTTTTAAATTTTAGAGGATTTGGATAGATACTAACAAAGATCTATGAATGAACTAAGGTGGAGGACAAGAGCTGAAACTCGAATAATGTCCCGATTTATGTTATCGAATCTGAAATACAGCGGTGTTAAATTTAAGGGTAACTGGAGTGATAGTAAAGATGTTGTATGGATGAAGTATGACCGAGGACAAGAGCTGAAACTCGATAACAGTCTTGATCTTATTTACTATGTCAGAAATACAGTGGTTTTAAATGTAAGGGAAATTGATCTTATATTAGTGAAGTTGTATGGCTGAAGTAAGGCGGGGACAAGAGCTGGAGCTCGGTAACTGCTTTGATTTATTTTACTAAGTTTAAAATCTCAGGAAAACTGATCAGGGACTAACAAAAATTCGCGAGGGAGCTAAGGTGAGGCCAGGAGCTAGAACTTAGTTACTGCCTTCATCTTTTTTTTTTTTTTTTTTTTTTTTTTTTTTTTTTTTTTTTTTTTTTTTTTTTTAGATATATACAAGAGTTGTTACATTCTTGTACAGCCACTAGTACGCGTAGCGTTTCGGGCAGGTCCCTGGAATACGATCCCCGCCGCGAAGAATCGTTGTTACAACCAAGTACACATTTTACTGTTGCGTTAAACAGAGGCTACAGTTAAGGAATTGCGCCCAGTAAATCCTCCCCGGCCAGGATACGAACCCAATCTTATTTACTATGACAGAAATATAAAAATATAACTGGATTAAATTTCAGGGGAAATTGGACCGACGGTATAGAATCTACGGGAGTAAACTAAGGTGGGGGACGAGAGCTGGAGGTCGGTAACATTATTTTTTTTACTACGTTTGAAGTATGACTGTTTTAAATTGGGCTAAAATTGAGTTACTAGTAGCGAAACTTCTCTTATAAACGAATAGAGTGGAGTCCAAGAACAAACATCTGATACTGTGATTTACGTTTTCGAAAATGGGAACATAAGTCCGTAGCGTTTTTTTTTTTTTTAGGATTTCTTTAAAACCGCAGGTGTCAGTACTTGGAAAATTAATAGCTCATGGTCTAAGAACTAATATAAGATGAACCTTTTTATAAATATCTGCCTTTATATAAACCTTTATATAAATGTCCGTAGACTTTACTTTCTCAATAAGAACTCTGAAATTCCGAAATTCCGAAATTTCTCTCGGAACTCTGAAAAATAACGACTTGTGAAACTCTGCAACAAAAATTCAGTTTTAAATAGTTATAGAGTATATATTTCCCCCTTATATGATTTCTTTAACAAAACACCTAATAAAACTATTCTCTGCAAATGGGAAACTATGAAATATTTGAAATCGCAGCCCCCTGTGGCAAAGTGGTAACACACTTGTCTGGCGTTTCGCGAGTGTTTGGCCTGGGTTTGTATCCTGGCCGGGGAGGACTTACCTGATGCTAATCCTTAACTGTAGCCTCTATTCACCCAGCAGTGAAGGGGTACCTGGTTGTTAAACCATTCAGAGGATCGTATTCCAGGAAAAATTAGGATTAAGGACTTGCCTGAAACGCTCTCCGTGCTAGTGGCTGTACAAGAATGTAAGAACTCTTGTATATATGAATAAATAGAAAATAAAAAATGTCCTAAAACTGAACTCTTTCGATCTTAAATTAAACTCTGAAAAACTCTGAAAAATTCAGTCTTAAACTGTAAAACCCTGACAAAAATTCGGTCCTAAACTAGTCTCTGACAAATTTTGGTCTTAAACTGGACTCTGAAAAAATCGATCCAAAACTAAATTCTAAAAAGATTTGGTTTTAAGGGGCCCGGTGCACGAGGAGTATTTTTCAAAGTATGAAAAATAGTGAACAAATTTAAACAAATCTCCTGTTATTTGGCATTAGCGTCGTGAAACACAATATTGAGCACCAACTTTCACTTATTCGAGTACGAATGCCAAGCAATGTTTATTAAAACATACAAGAAAATTCATTAAATAGAACTACCCATGTTCATTGTCAATAACTTCACTTCAATTATCTCTAAAACAGGAATTTCAACTTTGAGACCTAACTAAAAATTCAGTTTCTGACTGATTCTCACCAGTTTTATATATTATGTGCTAAGTTATAAATTCTAAGGTTTCCATTGAATCGTTTAGTCATATAGTCATAACGATTGGAATTATAAATATTTTGCTGATAAATCTGGCAAATATTTGGATGGCCACATTCATAAAATGTTTTACAATATAATATACACTTAAACAATAATTTTCCCAAAGGAACATGAACGTTATGCCATTCTCTGACCATAAGGAATAGAATAACAATAGGTGACATAAGATATTTTTAGTTATTTAAAATTGTGATTATTTTTCGTTTTCTTTTCTTTTTTGTTTTCTGTTTTTTTCATGGTATGATGTTAATCCATTAGGAAAAAATGGAGCACTTACCATGTAGATTATTCACACAAAATATTGAGTGTATTTGAGGAAGTTTCGGTGCACGTGTACCGGGCCTCATAATTAAACTAAACTCTGAAGAAAATTAGTTTCTCCCATAAGAATACTTTTAGAACACAGCAGTAAGTTTCGTCCTGAATTTTCCCCATAAGAATTCGTTAAGACAAAAGCTGAAACTAAAACTGAAAAAACTTTACCGACTACCGCGTGACACAACTGAAACTGAACCCGAAAATGTTTACTTTCAACTAAGGCTTCAATCCCACTACTACTAACACCACCACAACCACCACTGATGGTGGTGACACCACAACCACCACTGATGGTGGTCACACCACAACCACCACTGATGGTGGTAACACAACAACCACCACTGATGGTGGTAACACCACAACCACCACTGATGGTGGTGACACCACAACCACCACTGATGGTGGTAACACAACAACCACCACTGATGGTGGTAACACAACAACCACCACTGATGGTGGTAACACAACAACCACCACTGATGGTGGTGACACAACAACCACCACTGATGGTGGTGACACAACAACCACCACTGATGGTGGTAACACAACAACCACCACTGATGGTGGTGACACAACAACCACCACTGATGGTGGTGACAACCGCTAGCACTCTGTGAAAAATTCGCCAGTTCAGCGATTTCGTGTGGGCAGTTAAGCCAAGAGAGGAGAAGAACAGTACTGTGACCACAAGAGGAGCGGCAGGAAACCTTCCTGGACGACGTAGAACAGTCAGGAGAGAGTGGAGGACCAGTTGACGTCCAGTCTTGCCACTTCTTTGTCTTTGTTCTGGCCTTCAGACGGAGGTCAGAGGTCACGGACACCCTTTGTCGTCCCCGGCTCAACGGGAATGAAAGTAATCATCAAGTCTACGAGGCCGACCTGACGCAGACACGTGGTGTCGGTGTCTACGAGGCCGACCTGACGCAGACACGTGGTGTCGGTGTCTACGAGGCCGACCTGACGCAGACATGTGGTGTCGGTGTCTACGAGGCCGACCTGACGCAGACACGTGGTGTCGGTGTCTACGAGGCCGACCTGACGCAGACATGTGGTGTCGGTGTCTACGAGGCCGACCTGACGCAGACACGTGGTGTCGGTGTCTACGAGGCCGACCTGACGCAGACACGTGGTGTTGGCAAGATGTTGATGTAGAGAAGAGAGCGTGGCCGAGGAGCCCGGGGTACCACTCAGCAGGACGACTGGTACTAACACTGCCCGTGAGCGATGGTGGTCATTATTGTATCAGCCAGTACTTGAATAACCAACTACTAACGCCACTAGCCACATGCGATTAATGTTGGCTCAACCAGTGGAGGCAGGGTACCTTGCGATGATTTCGGGGCTTAGCGTCCCCGCGGCCCGGTCCTCGACTAGGCCTTCTCAGTGGCAGTGATGATGTAGTCCTCAGGTTATCTTGAGGTTATCTTGAGATGATTTCGGGGCTTTAGTGTCCCCGCGGCCCGGTCCTCGACCAGGCCTCCACCCCCAGGAAGCAGCCCGTGACAGCTGACTAACTCCCAGGTACCTATTTACTGCTAGGTAACAGGGGCATTCAGGGTGAAAGAAACTTTGCCCATTTGTTTCTGCCTCGTGCGGGAATCGAACCCGCGCCACAGAATTACGAGTCCTGCGCGCTATCCACCAGGCTACGAGCCCCAGGTGACTATGACAGCAGACCACACTGTCACACACTGGCGGCCCAGTCTCTCATCTCAAATATTTGAGATCGTGAATAATCACTGAGAAAGATGTCGACGGACTACATGTATATTTCGTTATGCAAGTCCCGTGTGATTGGTTACCTTCTGACTATGATTATGACGCTTCAAGGGAGAAAGAGTCAGACTACCTTGAGGTTACCTTGAGGTGCTTCCGGGGCTTAGCGTCCCCGCGGCCCGGTCGTCGACCAGGCCTCCTAACCCACATCTGCTGACCATCACTGCTCACACTATCATAGAAGCAAACTTGATATCTGACAGCTTCACACACTTCACAGATGGATCATTAAAGCAAGAGAAGGGAAGGGAACGATTGTGGGAAAGCGACTATATAGCACTAGGAAAGGGGTCAGGATAAGGAATTGGGATGGGACGGGGGGAAGGAATGATGCCCAACCACTTGGACGGTCGGGGATTAAACGCCGACCTGCAAGAAGCGAGACCAAAAAAAACAAGAGAGACACGACTCCGAAGCTGAAGCAAAGGCGGGAATGATTCAGTTAGTTGCAGACTCCCAAATGGGTGCTCAACTTTACCAACAGAGATGCCAGCCATTCAAAATGTTTTGCAACATGCTCTTGCTGAACCCCGACGACGGGTCACCATACATACATATTCCAGAACTGCAACTGAAACCTTGCAACTAAAGCACTAACATGATAATATACACGTGACAAGTATTATGGTATTCATAGAAACATTCAAGCGTCAGGGTCGTTGAATACTTATCAACTGGTTGACAAGTCATGTTAGAATACCAAGGAATGACATTGCCGTCCAAGCTGCAAGACTTGTAACTAAGTGGAGGAATGTAGACATTTACATTACACAGTTTAACACAGATTAAGAAAGTATTTAGAGCTAGAACAATGAAGAAGATATAGTAACCATAATGCAGCAACAGCAATGACATTGTCAGCGACAATGTCATTGTCAGCGACAATGACATTGTCAGCGACAATGACATTGTCAGCGACAATGACATTGTCAGCGACATGACAATGACAGCCAACATTGAAGTCATAAACACTTTACTCTCCATACAGGAGATCCTTGGGGATGCTGCCGTCGCCCATGCCCACCGCGTGCCCGAGCCAGCGCAGTCGTCTCTGCTTCAGCATTGTGTACATGCTGCGTTGTGTACTCACCTTGAGCTGGGTCAGAGTGCTCAGAGCACGGGTTGGGAAGCGTGTGAGTCGGTTGTTGAGAAGGGAGAGTGAGTTTAGTGTGTCGTTGAGGCCCAGGAAGTCGTCATAGTGGAGCTCCTGCAGCAGGTTGTCCTCCAGGTTGAGGGCCGCCAGGGAGTGCAGGTGCCGCAACACGCCTGACGGAAGGGACACAAAAACCTTGCAGGTTGAAGCGCTCAGTTTGCACACCACAACAGTTCACTGGAACATCCATAGGTTATATGAGCCGGCAATCCATGCTCGCCATTATATATTTACAGCTAAAAGTATTGAAAGTGTTTTCTTAACATAAATGATATATTATACTTTAGTAATGTTCGGGATTCATTTCAAAGTGGACAGAACACTCTTGAAGTCACCGAACTGTTGGTGCAGGACTGTCTCATTGTCTCATTAACAGTCAGGTGCACACTCAACTGGCACCAGGACGAGGGGACACACACGAGGGGACACACAGGAGGGGACACACCCTAGAGGACACACACGAGGGGACACACAGGAGGGGACACACACACACGAGGGGACACACACACACGAGGGGACACACACGAGGGGACACACACACGAGGGGACACACACACGAGGGGACACACACGAGGGGACAGACACACGATGGGACACACATGAGGGGACACACACACGAGGGAACACACACGAGGGGACACACACAAGGGGACACACCCTAGAGGACACACACGAAGGGACACACACGAGGGGACACACACACGAGGGGACACACGAGGGGACACACGAGGGGACACACACGAGGGGACACACACACGAGGGGACACACACGAGGGGACACACACACGAATACCCTATATATACCCTTTGTACTTGGACCTATCCTGTTTCTGATATACGTAAATGATCTCCCAGAGGGTATAGACTCATTCCTCTCAATGTTTGCTGACGACGCCAAAATTATGAGAAGGATTAAGACAGAGGAGGACAGCTTGAGGCTTCAAGAAGACCTGGACAAGCTGCAGGAATGGTCGAACAAATGGCTGTTAGAGTTTAACCCAAGCAAATGTAATGTAATGAAGATAGGGGTAGGAAGCAGGAGACCAGATACAAGGTACAATTTTGGAGATGAAATACTTCAAGAGTCAGAGAAAGACCTGGGGTTTGATATCACGCCAGACCTGTCCCCTGAAGCTCATATCAAGAGGATAACATCAGCAGCATATGCCAGGTTGGCTAACATAAGAACGGCCTTTAGAAACTTGTGTAAGGAATCTTTCAGAACATTATATACCACATATGTCAGACCAATCCTGGAGTATGCGGCTCCAGCATGGAGTCCATATCTAGTCAAGCATAAGACTAAACTGGAAAAGGTTCAAAGGTTTACCACCAGACTAGTACCCGAGCTGAGAGGTATGAGCTACGAGGAGAGACTACGGGAATTAAACCTCACTTCGTTGGAAGACAGAAGAGTTAGGGGGGACATGATCACTACATTCAAGATTCTCAAGGGAATCGACAGGGTTGATAAAAACAGGCTGTTTAACACAAGGGGCACACGCACTAGGGGACACAGATGGAAACTGAGTGCCCAAATGAGCCACAGAACTATTAGAAAGTACATTTTTAGTGTCAGAGTGGTAGACAAATGGAATGCATTAGGAAGCGATGTGGTGGAGGCTGACTCCATACACAGTTTCAAGTGTAGATATGATAGAGCCCAATAGGCTCAGGAATCTGTACACCTGTTGATTGACAGTTGAGAGGCGGGACCAAAGAGCCAGAGCTCAACCCCCGCAAGCACAACTAGGTGAGTACAACTAGGTGAGTACACGAGGAGACACACACGAGGAGACACACACGAGGGGACACTCACGAGGGGACACACCCGAAGGGACACACACGAGGGGACACACACGAGGGGACACACAAGAGGGGACACACATGAAGGGACACACACACGAGGGGACACACACAAGGGGACACACACAAGGGGACACACATGAAGGGACACACACAAGGGACACACACACGAGGGGACACACACAAGGGGACACACACGAGGGGACACACACGAAGGGACACACACGAGGGGACACACACAAGGGGACACACACGAGGGGACACACACGAAGGGACACACAAGAGGGGACACACATGAAGGGACACACACGAGAGGACATTCACCAGTTGATTGACAGTTGAGAGGCGGGACCAAAGAGCCAAAGCTCAACCCCCGCAAGCACAAATAGGTGAGTACAAATAGGTGAGTACACGAGGGACACACACACACACACGAGAGGACATACACACACACGAGGGGACACACACACACGAGGGGACACACACGAGGGGACACACACGAGGGGACACACGAGGGGACACACACGAGGGGACACACACACACGAGGGGACACACACGAGGGGACACACACAAGGGGACACACACGAGGGGACACACACGAGGGGACACACACACACACGAGAGCACATACACACATACGAGGGGACACACACACGAGGAACACACACACGAGGGGACACACACACACACACGAGAGGACACACACACGAGGGGACACACACACACACGAGGGGACACACACGAGGGGACACACACAAGGGGACACACACGAGGGGACACACGAGGGGACACACACGAGGGGACACACTCACACACGAGGGGACACACACAAGGGGACACACACGAGGGGACACACACGAAGGGACACACACGAGGGGACACACACGAGGGGACACACACGAGGGGACACACACGAGGGGACATACACGAGGGGACACACACTAGAGGACACACATAAAGGGACACACACATGAGGGGACACACACACGAGGGGACACACACGAGGGGATACACACGAGGAGACACACACACGAGGGGACACACATACGAGGGAACACACACACGAGGGGACACACACGAGGGGACACACACGAGGAGACACACACGAGGGGACATACACGAGGGGACACACACACGAGGGGACACACACGAGGGGACACAAACACACACGAAGGGACACACAAGATGGAACACAAACACACACGAGGGGACACACACGAGGGGACACACACGAGGGGACACACACGAGAGGACACACACGAGGGGACACACATGAGGGGACACACACACGAGGGGATACACACGAGGAGACACACACACGAGGTGACACACACACGAGGGGACACACACACGAGGGGGAACACACACGAATGGACACACATGAGGGGACACACACACGAGGGGACACACACACGAGGGGGCACACACACGAGGGGACACACACGAGGGGACACACACACGAGGGGGGACACACACACGAGGGGACACAGTCACGAATGGACACACACGAGGGGACACACACAACAGGGGACACACACACGAGGAGGCACACACACGAGGGGACACACACGAGGGGACACACACACGAGGGGACACACACACGAGGGGGCACACACACGAGGGGACACACACGAGGGGAAACACACACGAAGGGGGACAGACACACGTGGGGGCACACACACGAAGGGACACACACAAGAATGGACACACACGAGGGGACACACACACGAGGGGACACACACGAAGGGACACACACACACACAGGGTACAAGAGCCGTGTGTGTCCTCTCGTGTGTGTCCCTTCGTGTGTGTCCCCTCGGGTGTGTCCCCTCGTGTGTGTCTCCTCGGGTGTGTCCCCTCGTGTGTGTGTCCCCTCGTGTGTGTCCCCTCGTGTGTGTGTGTCAGGCGGGACCAAAGAGCCAGAGCTCAACCCCCGCAAGCACAATTAGGTGAGTACACACGAGGGGGCACACACACGAGGGGACACACACACGAGGGGGACACACACACGAGGGGACACACTCACGAATGGACACACACGAGGGGACACACACAACAGGGGACACACACACGAGGAGGCACACACACGAGGGGACACACACGAGGGGACACACACACGAGGGGACACACACACGAGGGGACACACACACGAGGGGACACACACACGAGGGGACACACACACGAGGGGGCACACACACGAGGGGACACACACGAGGGGAAACACACACGAAGGGGGACAGACACACGTGGGGGCACACACACGAAGGGACACACACACGAATGGACACACACGAGGGGACACACACACGAGGGGACACACACGAGGGAACACACACAGGGTACAAGAGCCGTGTGTGTCCTCTCGTGTGTGTCCCTTCGTGTGTGTCCCCTCGGGTGTGTCCCCTCGGGTGTGTCTCCTCGGGTGTGTCCCCTCGTGTGTGTGTCCCCTCGTGTGTGTCCCCTCGTGTGTGTGCCCCCTCGTGTGTGTGTCCCCTCGTGTGTGTGTGTCAGGCGGGACCAAAGAGCCAGAGCTCAACCCCCGCAAGCACAATTAGGTGAGTACACACGAGGGGGCACACACACGAGGGGAAACACACGAGCGGACACACCCGAGGAGACACACACGAGGGGACACACACGAGGGGACACACACGAAAGGACACACACGAGGGGAATCACACGAGGAGACACACACGAGGGGACACACACACGAGGGGACACACATACGAGGGGACAAACACGAGTGGACACTCCCGAGGACACACACACGAGGGGAGACACACGAGGGGTTACACACGAGGGGACACACACATCAGGGGACACTCGAGGGGACACAAACGAGGGGACACACACGAGGGGACACACACAAGGGGACACACACACGAAGGGACACACCCGAGGAGACACACACGAGGGGACACACACGAGGGGACACACACGAGGGGACACACACGAGGGGACACACCCGAGGAGACACACACGAGGGGACACACACGAGGGGACACACCCGAGGAGACACACACGAGGGGAAACACAGACACGAGGAGACACACACATGAGGGGACACACACACGAGGGGACACACATGAGGGGACACACACACGAGGGGACACACACACACCCGAGGAGACACACACGAGGGGAAACACCCGAGGGGACACATCCGAGGGGACACACACACGAGGGAACACATCCGAGGGGACACACACACGAGGGGACACACCCTAGGGAACAAACACACTCGAGGGGACACACACGAGGGACGCACACACGAGGGGACACAACCGAGGGGACACACACACACTCGAGGGGACACACACACACTCGAGGGGGCACACACGAAGGGACAGACACACGAGGGGACACACCCGAGGGGACACACACACACTCGAGGGGACACACACGAGGGGAAAGACCCGAGGAGACACACACGAGGGAAAACAAACACACCCGAGGGGACACACACGAGGGGACACACACGAGGGGACACACACGAGGGGACACACCAGAGGGGACACACACACGAGAAGACACACACACGAGGGGCACACACACGAGGGGACACACACACGAGGGGACACACACGAAGGGACATTCACACGAGGGGGCACTCACTCCAGGGGACACACCCGAGGGGACACACACAAGGGGACACACACGAGGGGACACACACATGAGGGGACACACACACGAAGGGACAAACCCGAGGGGACACAAACACGAGGGGACACACACGAAGGGACACACAGGAGGGGACACTCACTCGAGGGGACACACACGAGGGAACACACACAGGGTACAAGAGCCGTGTGTGTCCTCTCGTGTGTGTCCCTTCGTGTGTGTCCCCTCGGGTGTGTCCCCTCGGGTGTGTCTCCTCGGGTGTGTCCCCTCGTGTGTGTGTCCCCTCGTGTGTGTCCCCTCGTGTGTGTGCCCCCTCGTGTGTGTGTCCCCTCGTGTGTGTGTGTCAGGCGGGACCAAAGAGCCAGAGCTCAACCCCCGCAAGCACAATTAGGTGAGTACACACGAGGGGGCACACACACGAGGGGAAACACACGAGGGGACACACCCGAGGAGACACACACGAGGGGACACACACGAGGGGACACACACGAAAGGACACACACGAGGGGAATCACCCGAGGAGACACACACGAGGGGACACACACACGAGGGGACACACATACGAGGGGACAAACACGAGTGGACACTCCCGAGGACACACACACGAGGGGAGACACACGAGGGGTTACACACGAGGGGACACACACATCAGGGGACACTCGAGGGGACACAAACGAGGGGACACACACGAGGGGACACACACAAGGGGACACACACACGAAGGGACACACCCGAGGAGACACACACGAGGGGACACACACGAGGGGACACACACGAGGGGACACACACGAGGGGACACACCCGAGGAGACACACACGAGGGGACACACACGAGGGGACACACCCGAGGAGACACACACGAGGGGAAACACACACACGAGGAGACACACACATGAGGGGACACACACACGAGGGGACACACATGAGGGGACACACACACGAGGGGACACACACACACCCGAGGAGACACACACGAGGGGAAACACCCGAGGGGACACATCCGAGGGGACACACACACGAGGGAACACATCCGAGGGGACACACACACGAGGGGACACACCCTAGGGAACAAACACACTCGAGGGGACACACACGAGGGGACGCACACACGAGGGGACACAACCGAGGGGACACACACACACTCGAGGGGACACACACACACTCGAGGGGGCACACACGAAGGGACAGACACACGAGGGGACACACCCGAGGGGACACACACACACTCGAGGGGACACACACGAGGGGAAAGACCCGAGGAGACACACACGAGGGAAAACAAAACACACCCGAGGGGACACACACGAGGGGACACACACGAGGGGACACACACGAGGGGACACACCAGAGGGGACACACACAAGAGAAGACACACACACGAGGGGCACACACACGAGGGGACACACACACGAGGGGACACACACGAAGGGACATTCACACGAGGGGGCACTCACTCCAGGGGACACACCCGAGGGGACACACACAAGGGGACACACACGAGGGGACACACACATGAGGGGACACACACACGAAGGGACAAACCCGAGGGGACACACACACGAGGGGACACACACGAAGGGACACACAGGAGGGGACACTCACTCGAGGGGACACACCCGAGGGAACACACACAAGGGGACACACACGAGGGGACACACACACGAGGGGACACACACACGAGGGGAAAAACCCGAGGGGACACACACACGAGGGGACACACACAAGGGGGACACACACGAGGGGACACACACACGAGGGGACACACACACGAGGGGAAAAACCCGAGGGGACACACACACGAGGGGACACACACGAAGGGACACTAACACTAGGGGACACTCACTCGAGGGGACACACCCGAGGGGACACACACACGAGGGGACACACACGAAGGGACACACACGAGGGGACACACACGAAGGGACACACACGAAGGGACACACACGAAGGGACACACACGAGGGGACACACACGAAGGGACACACACGAATGGACACACACGAGGGGACACACACACGAAGGGACACACACGAAGGGACACACACGAGGGGACACACACAGGAGGGGAAACAAACGAAGGGACACACATGAGGGGGGACACACGAGGGGACACACACGAGGGGACACACACGAGGGGACACACATGAGGGGAAACAAACGAAGGGACACACATGAGGGGGACACACACGAGGGGACACACACGAGGGACACACACGAGGGGACACACACGAGGGGACACAAACACGAGGGGACACACACGAAGGGACACTCACACTAGGGGACACTCACTCGAGGGGACACACCCGAGGGGACACACACACGAGGGGACACACACGAAGGGACACACACGAGGGGACACACACGAAGGGACACACACGAAGGGACACACACGAAGGGACACACACGAAGGGACACACACGAGGGGACACACACGAAGGGACACACACGAAGGGACACACACGAGGGGGACACACACGAGGGGACACACACGAGGGGACACACACGAGGGGACACACACGAGGGGACACACACGAGGGGAAACAAACGAAGGGACACACATGAGGGGGACACACACGAGGGGACACACACGAGGGGACACACACGAGGGGACACACACGAGGGGACACACACAAGGGGCCCATGTGTCCCCTCATTATTTACTCATTGTTTCTCTGTCACTACAGAGAACAAGAGCAACACGAGTCAACTTGGCTACGTGAGGACTAGGAGGTGGAGCTTGAGGACGAGGAGGTGGAGCTTGAGGATGAGGAGGTGGAGCTTGAGGACGAGGAGGTGGAGCTTGAGGACGAGGAGATGGAGCTTGAGGACGAGGAGGTGGAGCTTGAGGACGAGGAGGTGGAGCTTGAGGACGAGGAGGGGGAGCCTGAGGACGAGGAGGTGGAGCCTGAGCACGAGGAGGTGGAGCTTGAGGACGAGGAGGT
>NC_059654.1:6782781-6947781 GCF_020424385.1 Procambarus clarkii
AATATTTAATATTAATCAATAAAAAAGAAGTCAGAAGCCACACGCCTGTCTGTACATGTCTTTTGTGTAAAAGTATTTTGGGCGCTCATGTACTTGTGCGCTAGCTGGCGTTCACACCTGTTCTCGCCTACAAGCATTATAATTAAACAAACGAATTTATTTTTTCATTTATATACAAGAAGAGAAGGCTACCCTTGAGTCTGTAATATTCATCTGATCACTGGTCTCCCATTTGATCCTCATTGATTTATAAAATAAAAAAATAAAAAAAAAATGTTTATTTAGGTAAGGTACATACATACAATAAATTTTTACAAAGATTGGTTGACTTATAGGTAGAGCTAGTACATACAATGCCTAAAGCCACTATTACGCAAAGCGTTTCGGGCATGATAAACTTAAATTACAAGCTTAATACTAATTGAGGATAATGAGTAGAATGAAAACAGATGAAAAAGCAGCACAAATACAATTATGTCGACAAACAGTGCTCTTAAAAAAAAAAAAAAAAAAAAAAAAAAAAAACAGACATTGGTTGACAATAGAAGGGTAAGGTAGGTTACAGGGAATTTATTAGGTATAGCTTCGTTTTTAACTTAAACTGGTTGAGAGAGGTACAGTCTTTAACATGGTTGGGAAGGTCATTCCACATTCTGGGCCCCTTGATTTGTAGAGCATTTCTAGTTTGATTAAGTCGTACTCTAGGAATATCAAAACTGTCTTACTTAAAACTTATCTTAACTTATCTTACTTAAAAACTTAATATCAAAACATATCTTACTATTATTGAATGTCAATAACCGTATTATGCAATTTCAATTTCTTCTATTTCTTTCTTTATTATGCACCCCATACCCATCCCGTGGGCGGTGGTGTAAAGGATTACAGAGGCACATAATCGGTTCAGGAACTGAACCCTCTAGTTCGGTTAGCTAAGCAAGTAACAGTGTTTGACGCTAGTTACAAAATTATTAATGTTGTATACACATGTACACACACTCATACATACATGTATGTACGACGACTGGATCACTGTGTACAGGAGGCTGTTATGGCAGCAAACACTCTCCAGGCGACCATATATCTTGGATAAGTCGCTCCACATAATTGTCGCTTGGACCGTCGACTTCCTATGGCGTCACCTCTCACATATTTACGTCTCGTTTCGTTATGAAATTAGATTATTTCAGAGTAAAAATAGGTTTGATCATGTTCTACGTGTAGCACCAACATTATAGTAAGTAAATATACCATATTTCTTCACTACTTACGTAATGCTAGGACGATTTGTGTAGTTTTGGGCCGATTTGGGTAATTCTATGGACCCCTTAATTATGGTATCTGTGCATGGGGTTCAACCACTACAAACCACCTCAAGTCCATCATCATCGAGCAAAAATCTGCTATCAGAATAATAACAAATTCTACATTCAGACAACACTCAGCCCCCTTGTTTAACTCCCTTAACATGCTAAACATAATCTCACTCCACAAATTTTCTTGTGTCAATTACATTTAAAAAACCCTGTTCTTAAACGCAAATCCTGCTCTGAAACTTTCCTTGGACAGATGTAATAGGACCCATTATCACCACACCAGAAATAAATATCTCTTTGATATCCCCAGAGTCAAACATAATCTGTGTAAACACTCTATGCAAATAAAGGGACCCAGTTTATGGAACTCACTCCCTAATGAATTGAAAAGCTGTCCAACTTTTACATCATTCAAAAACAAAACTAAAAAGTACCTAATCTCATCTGCATAGTTTTTTTTACCTTGTTGCTTTAAAATTGCACTGTATCTATTGCTAGCCAATCTCCCTATCTTTATGTACCCAATCCGGACATCTTTACCATTGTGATCATTGCTGTCTTCTTATATGTGCTATCAGTCTGCTGAATGGTGTCTGTTAATCTTGTTTAAATTACCAATCAAGTTGTCAATGTAATCAACCAGAGCTTTAATATACCAATGTGCTTTAATATACTTACTATTCTCTCTCATCTCATTTTTTTTCTTGCAATGTATCTGTTATTTTATTAATTCTGCTAGAATTTACCTACTTAAAATTATCTGTTAGATTAAGGACCTGCCCGAAACCCTGCGCGTACTAGTGGTTTTACAAGATTGCAAATACTATGCTATGTATTCTCTCTAACCCAATGTACCTTCTTGTATATAAATAAATAAATAAATAAATATATAAATATACATTGACTTGCATTCACTATGTAGTTATATATTTTTCAAGTATTTAAAATGGGTTATGAAAATACACACATTGGTACATTATTGCAAAGGTATAATACTATATACATTATATATATATTATATATATATATATACATATATATATATGTATGTATATATATATATATATATATGTATATATATATGTATGTATATATGTATATATATATGTATATATATATATATATATATATATATATATATATATATATATATATATATATATATATATATATATATATATATATATATATATATATATATATATATATATATATATATATATATATATATATATATTATATATATATATATATATATATATATATATATAAAGATATATATATATATATATATATATATATATATATATATATATATATTATATATATATATATATATATATATATATATATATATATATATATATATATATATATATATATGTCGTACCTAATAGCCAGAACGCACTTCTCAGCCTACTATTCAAGGCCCGATTTGCCTAATAAGCCAAGTTTTCATGAATTAATGTTTTTTCGTCTACCTAACCTACCTAACCTAACCTAACCTAGCTTTTTTTGGCTACCTAACCTAACCTTACCTATAAATATAGGTTAGGTTAGGTTAGGTAGGGTTGGTTAGGTTCGGTCATTTATCTACGTTAATTTTAACTCCAATAAAAAAAATTGACCTCATACATAGAGAAAAGGGTTGCTTTATCATTTCATAAGAAAAAAATTATAGTAAATATATTAATTCAGGAAAACTTGGCTTATTAGGCAAATCGGGCCTTGAATAGTAGGCCCAGAAGTGCGTTCTGGCTACTAGGTACGATATATATATATATATATATATATATATATATATATATATATATATATATATATATATATATATATATATATATAAATTGTTGCAAGTCGAGCAACAAATATTTTACATTGAACAACAAATGGGATTGGAAAAGCAGTATTGCCACCTCTGCTATACAGAAAAAAATAGACCCCAGACACACCCTGTGGGTAGTAATGGACCCCCATACCGACACTATGAGGGGTAGTGGACCCCATAATAACAGTATGAACGGTAGCGGACATTATACAAACACTATGGGCGGTATTGGACACTATGCAAACACTATGGGCGGTAGTTGACTTCATAGCGACCCTGTGGGCGGTAGTTGACTTCATAGCGACCCTGTGGGCGGTAGTTGACTTCATAGCGACCCTGTGGGCGGTAGTTGACTTCATAGCGACCCTGTGGGCGGTAGTGGACCCCCTGCCGACCCTGTGGGCGGCAGTGGACCCCCTACCATTCCAACCCTGTGGGCGGTAGTGAACCCCTACCGACCCTGTGGACGGTAGTGGACGCCCTACCGACCCTGTAGACCCCATATCGACCCTGTGGACTGTAGTGGACCCCCTACCGACCCTGTGGGCGGCAGTGGACCCCCTACCAACGCTGTGGGCGGCAGTGGACCCCCTACCGACCCTGTGGGCGGTAGTGGACCCCTACCGACCCTGTGGGCGGTCGTGGACCCCATACCGACCCTGTGGCTGGCTGTGGACCCCATACCGACCCTGTGGGTGGCAGTGGACCCCATACCGACCCTGTGGGCGGTAGTGAACCCCTACCGACCCTGTGGGCGGCAGTTGACCCCCTACCAACCCTGTGGGCGGTAGTGGACCCCCTACCGACCCTGTGGGTGGAAGTGATCCCCATACCCATCCTGTGGGTGGAAGTGATCCCCATACCCTTCCTGTGGGTGGAAGTGATCCCCATACCCATCCTGTGGGTGGATGTGATCCCTATACCCATCCTGTGGGTGGAAGTGATCCCCATACCCTTCCTGTGGGTGGATGTGATCCCTATACCCATCCTGTGGGTGGAAGTGATCCCCATACCCTTCCTGTGGGTGGAAGTGATCCCCATACCCTTCCTGTGGGTGGAAGTGATCCCCATACCCATCCTGTGGGTGGAAGTGATCCCCATACCCATCCTGTGGGTGGAAGTGATCCCCATACCCTTCCTGTGGGTGGAAGTGATCCCCATACCCATCCTGTGGGTGGATGTGATCCCTATACCCATCCTGTGGGTGGAAGTGATCCCCATACCCTTCCTGTGGGTGGATGTGATCCCTATACCCATCCTGCGGGTGGTATTGGACCCCTTACCCACCTAACAGGTGGTATTGGACTCTATACCCATCCAATATTTGGTATAGTAGACACCATACCATGCTGTTTGCAGTAGTTTACCCCATAAACATTCCAACGTAAATCGTTTTCTGTTAGCGTTCCTACAAAACATTCTTTAAAGATTTTTAAAGCACCAACTATGGTATAAAATATTGATTGGTTGTAACACGGGTAGGGTTTCTCGAATTATCTTTCCTTCTTTTCCCCCCTCTACCCGTATTCTTACTTTTTATTCTCTACAAGGGACTCCAAAACATTTACCAAAGCCAACTCCACGCCACGTGGTCCTAAGACGATTGACCGACTTAGGATTCTACAACCCGTATGACGTGACATAGGCTTTGAGCAAAACCCTAGAGTCGCCTCCGCCGCCACCACCAGACCAGTAACACAGAGCAATGATCGAGGTCTGGATCGATCATGCTAATTAATCAACCTTGGGGCTTGATCCCCACTAGTAACCGATGACCTTGGAAACTTAAGAGTGTAGAATTAATTGATGATGAATGATGAATTCCGACTCGATGTTAGAATCGGCGCCAATCCAACTCTGCCTCGTGTGGACCACGTGACCAGGACAAGTCCACATATAACAAACACACGGAAATAATAAAAATACAGAATATTAACTAATTAATTTATTAAGAGAAAAACTAAAACAAAATCTAAAGATGTTCACTCCCTACTTGACCTGAACGGCAATGAGTTGACTATCCCTATAAAAAACTCATAAAGCAACTCTACCTTGGGCGACCAGCTCTAGATGTTGGGGGCTGGTCTTGGGAGAGAGGTAAGATGGTTGACCTCTCCCAGTTGATCTGGCATCCACACTGATCTCTCCTCGTCTGATCTTCCCCAGACTAGAGCATTGTATTGTTCCGCATCGCTTACCAAGTTACTTAGCCAGGTTTAAGTTATAACAATTAACCTCTGTTGTACTTAATTAATCCAGACTGGTTGAATTATTTTACTGAAGTTAAATTACACAAGCATCTAACGGCAGAGCTGTTCCCGATCACCAAAATGGTTATTTGAACTTTGAGAAATAGTGGACATGTCAACTCTGATGGCCTATGACCGCCGGTCACACGCGCCTTACAACTTAGATCTGATTCGTGACTTAACTCAATAATTAGAATACTCTTGATATTGTACCCAGTACTATTATACAATACAATTTTAATACAAAATGAATAAAGGCTAATTTCTCTAAATTACTGAATACTATAGAATGGTTCATTATACGAAGCTATGAACAAGGCGTCGATTATTTTCACCGCGAATTCCCTAGGGGTCAGGTCCCGGGTCACCACGCGGGCCCAGCTTCCCATTCTCTTTTGTCGATAAATCACTCTGGATAATTCTTACAACCAGCCTAGTTTGTTACAACCCCCCCCGCACAAGCACTTAGTAAACCTTGTTAATTTGTTAAAAATCACGAGGTTTAGTATCCAAACCCACAATTCAACTCATGCCACAAACAAAAGCTAACACAACTAAGAAAATTTGACAAATATTTGAGTGTCCAACATCAACATGTTTAAATTCATAAACTTCTCAGCTGTCAACTGACAGCAATCCTCCAACATCAGGAAACATACATCCTATCCTTACTGACATAGCTAAATAACATGTCCCTACTCTACCATCAAAGACTAGCTATTAAACTCTCTTAGCTCTTCACTAGCCAAGTTCATGTGTCCTCTAGAGCCGGCCACACCGTGCTCAACCATAAACATTAAAGTTATATCTTCAGACTGAACTTTCAGTCATCCGGGAGCGTACTACGGAACTATCAAGTTCACATCCGTGTATTAACCACTCCCCATCAATATCAACCTTGACATGCTAAGGAACACACCTAACGTTTATTACATGTATCTAAAAATATAAAAAAAATTCCTATACTATATCACAGGTTTCAGCTGACTGTACAGCCAAGTGTTCTCACTCACTAGAAGTGTCAATGTTTATATTGGTCCGCCTCTCCTGTGTTCAAACATTCTGAAAAAAATAGCACAACAACATAATTTTCCATAACCGTTTGTTCTGGGCTGAGACAATTACACAGGGGCTTCGATTTTGATTACTGACCAATTTATAGAGTAAAATTTTCATATATTATACCAGAATTATTTTAAATCTGTTTTTCACCATTTATAAAGTATTGATTCTAAATCTGTTTTTCAACATTTAAACAAAAGTGTCCAGATATTCTTTACACAGATGTTCAGAGCCACTTTGTTGTTTGTATCAATTGTTCATATTGAGTAATCGAGAAAGAAAAAAAAATCGATGCTACTGGATGCTGAATGTAGTCGCTGACGATGACGGTGTCGATCTTGCTTCTTCCCATGTGTAGACATCAATACCTGGTCCTCTTGTACTCCCATCCGGTACTCCTGAATGACGACAGAGTGTAGTAGAGCGGAGTGCCAAGTGACAGCTGTAGAATACTGTTACTTCGGCCATTAATCTTGCTCTCGACAGTCCACACGCCTTCATATCAATCACAGTTCACACGGCAGTCTTGATGTTAAACTTGACGTCGCAGATGACCACAGCAGAGCAGGACTGGATGTACCAACGGTGTCTCTTAGCAGGAGTGGTGTCAGAGGGTCGTAGAGGCGGGTTGCTTGTTTGCAGAACAGGTGAATCTCGTCTTCCATCATTGTTCACGTCATCTCAGGCGTTTCTTGATGTCACCAGGTTACTAGGCCGTAAACACCAACTGTGTATACCCTCGTACCGCCGACTTTAGGCCAAAGGAGACAATTTTGCGACCTTCTATTGGCGAGTCCCGGTACTCTGTAGGGAAACCGTACCTTCCACCTGTGACCGCCTTAGCTCTGCTTTCTTGTTACTTCAGATGACGTAATCATTAGTTTTCCGGCGAAATTCTTGAGTACTGCTACTGGCTTGCCCCTTCTCTTGACCTCTCCTCCAACACTGCTGGAATGGCTGCAGTCTTGATGACGCAGCAGGTGGGTATTGGTGATCTCGAGACAGCTACCCCGGCGTTGTATGGCACCTCCGGTGACTGCTATAATGTGGACAGCTCGCTGGCCCTGACAACCTCGTTAGTGACGTGAGGCGTCGGCCGGGTGACTCTTGGACAGTCACTCATCCCCAAAGTAACTGATGTATGGGTTACTGGGTCTGGTGGGGGGAGGGCTTTGTGTAACGTGCCTCCCCCCTCGGTCTTTACAGACAAGGGTTCACGTGTGGCTGGAACAACTGGGTCGGTGTACCAATCAGACCTGGGAACAGACAGACACAACACAGCGGAAGCATAGATATACTCTGGGTTTGGTGGAGGTGGAACCCCAGAGCACGGTAAAAGCTGCTACCTGAGTTAAGTATAGAGACAGTACACCTCATTGCCTTTACAGGAAAATCTAATGAATACTAAATTATACTAACCAAGGAAGTTACTTTACTGTATAGCGCGAGATCTCGTCACCATAGGGTGGCGAGACTGCACCTGACTACTGATGAGCGATGACAGAGGGTCATCCTCATCTTCTGACTCGTCGGTGAAGCCATGAGTCAGCACTGCTGAGTCAAGAACTAGACCCGCTGAAGGCAGTTCTAATTCCTCTCTAGCATGATATTGTTTCAATTTATTTACATGAATTGTCCTTTCCACCTAGTCCTCGAATACTCCCTTTATAACAAGATTAACCGGCCCCGCCCTTTTAATTACTCTATATGGCCCTCGCCACCTCGGAGCTAGTTTCCTACTCTGATTGGCGGGCGCAGCCTCATTCACTCTCAATACGAGGCTTCCTTCCGTCAACTCAAGAGGGCGCACTTTCTTGTCATAAAAATGAGCATACCGAGTCCGTGCCTTCTTGGACGCTTCAGCTGCAATATTCCATGCATTTCTCATTTTTCCAAGGACCTCTGAAGGATAGTCCTCCCCGTATGCAACATTATGTCTGTTAAGCAGACCTGAGGGGAAATTGCATGAATTACCAGTAAACAAATGAAGTGGTTGGGTGTTAATTGATTGGTGGATGGCAGTATTCAAGGCGAACTGAACATAGGGTAGGTGTTCATCCCAGGTGTTTGCGTCATGTTCAGCAAGGATTGCAAGCACATCCTTGACTGAACGATTAGTCCGTTCCGTCATTCCGTTTGCTTGTGGGTGGTAGGCTGTTGTAAAAGCCGAAGTTGTCTCTAAAATATTACAAACTTCTCTAAATATATTCCCATTGAATTCTTGACCCCGGTCAGAGACTAAAACTTTAGGAGGTCCGAATACATTAACGAACCTACGCAAGAACTCATCTGCAACCGTACGAGAATCCTTCTGAGGTAATGCAACTAGTGTAGTGTACCTAGACAGATGGTCAACTAGCACCAACACGTATCTGTTACCTGAATGACTGTGGTGTAAATCAATCAAATCGGCCCCCACACGATCTAACGGTTCACGAATTTCAGGAAATTCCTGAAGTGGGGCTTGTACCTTAAAGGTGCCTTTCCTCCTCTGACAACGAGGGCACGACTTCACGAAATTGATTACTTCAGAAAGTAATCCTGGAAAATAAAATAGAGACTTTGCTTTCAAGTGGGTTTTAAAGACCCCCGGATGCCCTGCAATTTTAGATGCATGCGCAAGCTTTAACGCTGATGACCGCAACGCGTCCGGAATAACGAGTTGAAATACTGCCCTATCATTCTGGCTATTAACATAATACAGGACGCCCTGTTTCATTTCAAAATCACGAATAGGTAACTTCTTTTTCTTCTTCGGGTATTTTCCTCCCTCTAAATACTCAATAATCTCTTTCCATCTTGGCTCGCTCATCTGGTATTCTCTCATTTTATCTGATGGAATGGTTTCAATATTTTCATTAATCTGAACTGCCGCTATATTTCTACTTAGCGTGTCTGGCACAACATGTGCTGGATCAGGCTTGTACAAGATCTGGAATGAGTGGGCCGAAAGTTCGTGAGACCAGCGTGACATTCGTGGGCATTTTGTTCGCTTCTTAAATATGTGTGTTAACGCTCGATGGTCCGTGTAGATTACAAAATGCCGCTGAAATAGGTAAGGCTCGAAATACCTAACTGATTCTACTACTGCCAGTGCCTCCCGATCCGTAGCTGAATAACGAACTTCAGGTCCCTTGACCTTCCTACTGAAATAGGCTACCGGATGGGGTAAATTATCCGCATCTCGCTGAATTAAGCACCCGCCAATAGCAATACCGCTGGCGTCAGTGTGCACTTCCCACTCTTTCTCAAAATCGGGAATAGCTAATACCGGTGTCGTAATTAGTTGGTCTTTCAGTTTGCGATATGCCTCGTCATGCTCAGATTTCCACACAAACTTCAAATTTTTCTTTGTCAGATCAGTCAGGGGTGCTGAAATGCCAGCGAAACCTTCAATATGACGACGAAAATATCCGGCCGCCCCCAAAAACCTACGCACGTCCTTTGCTGTCCTTGGATAGGCATGTCAGCAATGGCGCGGCAAGAATCTGGGTCAGGTCGGATACCGTCTGGGCACACCTGGAACCCCAGAAATTTGAATTTCTGAGCCGCCAGGGTGCACTTCTGAACATTCAGCCTGAAACCTGCCTAATCTAACAACTTCAAAGTCTCAGTCAAGTCCTGTAGGTGTTCCTCAAACGTCCTGGAATATATCACCACGTCATCCAGGTACGCTAAAGAATGCCTACCCAGTACCGGACTAAGAATGAAGTTGATGGCCCTCTGAAACGACGAAGGCGCTGTCTTCAAACCAAACGGCATCCTACGGAATTGATAAGTGTGCCTACCATCCGAGAATGCTGTTTTTTCCCTATCCTGTTCTGCCACCGGAATCGCCCAATACGCCGATTTCGCGTCAAGAGTTGAGAAATACTTAGCAGCACCAAATTGATCTATTATCTCCTGTATTCGGGGCAACGGATACACATCACCCTTAGTTAATTCGTTCACCTTCCGGTAGTCAACACAGAAACGATAACTACCGTCCGGTTTCCGAACTAGCACAACAGGAGAGAGCCACGGTGACTTGCTAGGCTCTATCACGCCCTGTCTCAACATTTTCTGGCACTCCTCCCTGATAACATTCTTTGCCTGTTCCGGCAACCTCCACTGTCTCGTGTACACAGGCAAATGATCACCAGTTGGAATGGTGTGCTCGATCTTATCAAGGAGACCAATCTGGTCATCCTCTGTCGCAAACAATTTCGGGAATTTTCGTAAAACTCCTCTCAGTGCCTTCCTATCCGCCTGTGCAACATGTTGCAAATCAAGTGCTGAAATTAATTTTTCTACTTCCTCTACATTCTGTGCAACATCTCTCGTCTCGTATTTTACTTTGGATGGTGTTTTAGAATTCAACATGTTCAGTGCACTACATTGTGCAGTGACGGTTGGCGTCTCAGCTGACTCATGGTGAAAGATTTCTGTGTCCCCCACCATGGTTCCCTGAGATACCCTATCACCTGCCCTGAAGCGAAAAGTCTTATGTGAAAGATTGACAACTGGAATGAGTGCCCCTTTATCGAGCACTACAATTAAGTGATGAGGAATTAATAAGTTATCACATCTCCCAGCCACCTGAAGGGTGGTACCTGGTTGTATGTGACGTCCCACGGCTACTTTAATAAATTTAACAGAATGTGGTGGGCAACTCTGTTTGGTCAATGCATGCAATGCGCATGACCTCTTAACTGTGTCTGGAAGAGACTTAAAAATCAATTTTGGATAGTGCGCATTATATTTCAGCTTCCGTTTAATTGAAGCTACAACTGGGGGATGGTCGATCATCTCCACTGGGTAGGAAGTCTGTCCCAACTGCAACCTGCAGTTCCTAGCCCCTTTTTGAGCAGACAAGGAATAATCAAATCGCGACAGAAAATCAGTTCCCATTAAGATGTGACCAGGAAAATCAAGGTTCTCTACGATCGTACATGTGTGAGGCTGCAATTCCCCATCAATCTCAAAATTAACCGTACCTTGACCTACGATCTCAATCTTTTCCCCATTGACCGCTGTTAATGTCTTTGCGCAACGTTTAAGACGTGCATACTTAAAATTGCTGAAGGCTGACTTTTTAATTACCGTCGCCTGGCTTCCTGTATCAACAAAAGCTGTCAATCTCACACCTTCCACTTTCACCTCAAAAGTAGGCCTACCCTCACTAGGAGCCTGCTTTCATGCTCTCGTAATAGTGACTTTACAGTCCCTCTGTATATGCCCACGCATCCCGCAGGAGTAACACCTCCGCGGATCCCTGTTGTTACCCCGCTCAGGGTGGCTCGAACTTGCAGCTGAGGGCTGCTTCCCGCCTGATGAACCCGCGCCACAGTTACTCTGCTTGGCTCCCTCGCCTTTACTTACCGCCTCTACGTATGGCGACAACTGAATGACCGATGTCCCTGCGCGCGTCTGCCTGTCTAGGGCTGTGGCGGCCTGTTGGACTAGGTCTTTATAACTCTCACCCGCTCCCCCCGCAAGTAACACTGGCCCCATATCAGAAGGTAACGTTTTGCAGAACAATTGTTTAGCGAATCGCTCTCCCTGACTCGAATCTAACCCCAGTTCCTTAGTGAGGTCGTCAACCCTGCTCTTTAATATTGACCCAAAATCCTTGACAGTGCTTCGGTCATCCCTCTTAAGTGACTGGATATAAAAATAAGCCTCATCCTCTGACACCTTGTCCTTGAATCTGTCCCTAATCGCTTGGACAAACTGTGGCCAAGTCGTCAGGTGCTGAAACTCTGTCAGTCTCGCCAGTGGACCGGCTACGTCCACGCAAGCCCCCATAGCGAGAGTAATTTTCGAACTATCCTCTGGGGAAGCCTCCAGCATCGAACTAATCTCACAAAGCCAGTCTTCCACTCGGCGGTTGCGTTCCACCTTAATAAGCGGCAACTCCCTACCTCTGAGTGTCGGCAGTCATCTTGGGAATCAGACTCACAATTCCCGGTTTGTGTGACGCTGGGCTACTGGCAGTGGGTGGGTCCTGGGGTTGGGAACTGGGTTGAGGTTGGGGTTCGGGCTGAGGTACGGTGTGGGTGGCCTTGGGTTGGGGTGTGGATGGAGGTTGGGGTTGAGGTATGGTGTGGGTGGCCTTGGGTTGGGGTGTGGATGGAGGTTGGGGTGGGTATGGGGTGGCCTGGGGTTGGAATGGGTATGGGTATGGGGTGGCCTGGGGTTGGAATGGGTATGGGTATGGGGTGGCCTGGGGTTGGAATGGGTATGGGTATGGGGTGGCCTGGGGTTGGAACGGGTATGGGGTGGCCTGGGGTTGGAATGGGTATGGAGTGGCCTGGGGTTGGGGGAAGGGTTGGTATGGGAACTGAGGATGGGGTTGGTATGGGAATTGAGGATGGGGTTGGTATGGGAATTGAGGATGGGGTTGGTATGGGAATTGAGGATGGGGTTGGTATGGGAATTGAGGATGGGGTTGGTATGGGAGGTGGGGTTGGGGTTGTTCATGTTCCCGTTGAACGGGTTGCTGTTCTCTACCGAGCGAAGTGGGACGTCCTACCATACTAACTGAGGCCCCCTGTCCATCTCCCTGTCTGCCCTGTTGGCATGGCGTCGATGTTATTTGTGGGGGAACCCAAGACGGCTCTCCCCACTCTTGGGACGACTCCTCGCAAGACTCCCCACTCATGTCAATAATAGTATCTCTACTGGGATGGAAAGATACCCTCGACTGCCCAGTCCCATGTAGAACCCGTGAACTCGTCGCTTCAGTCCCACTGACTCCACCTGTAACGTCAACTGAGCCACCTGAGTGGTCCCCAGTGGTGTCGGAAGAGGTGCTGTCCTATACACTTCCACTCCCACTGGTCCCTACTGACTGGTCACTGTCTGGGTTAAACATTTCCTGAGATTTCTGGTGTGCCATGTCTCTTGTAACTAACCTTTAGTACACCCTCGACCCGGACTCACTACAACCGTAACCTTATACAATATGAAAAAATCACAACTCTTTTTCCAAGAGAAAACTACTAAATTCCCAAAGTAGGAAATACACCGATTTATCGAGAGAATCGCTGAAGTGAATCCAATGAATGAGTGTCTGCCCCGCACTCGTGTCTGACTGTGAAATATCCCGCAGTTCTATTGCTGAAACCTAAGTCCTGTACGTTAAAAAAAATTAAAGAATCTAATTTATATAAAACAATTAAAATGATAACGCAACTAACGCGCAGCACTCGTGATGGATTAATAACGAATATTTCCTGTACTTGAATACTAAACGCGCTTGAAGTGAGCAGCGTGGCCCCTGATGACTGATGGAGCGGGACCAGCTGCGCTGAAAAAAAAACTAAGTCCCGCGCTTTTTCGCTTAAACGCTGAAAAATCAACGTTTTTGTTCTGAAGGAAAATAACTAGTTTTACGTCAATAAACCGCTCTAGCGATTAATATAGACACCCAGGACATATATTTGCTTACCAAAGATTGAATTTTTATAAAAAAACTGCCTTTTTACTCAAATACTGGACTCTGCCAATTTTCCTGACTCCGAGAGAAAAAATTCTATCACCCCAAATATCACAAAACGCCTTTAATTCACAAAACATTGGGGTTTCTCGTTCACAGATATAAATAAGTTATTATTTACTACTGACGTTGCATACAGAACAATGCTGACACATCGGGCGGTTCCAACACTCACTAATTCGAATTTTCGTCAAAATCAGAGATTTTCACCTCAAGTGGACTCTGACAAAATTACAACACGATTTTCTCGAAAAATAACTAATTCGGCAAAAGATGTAATTATCACTGTTTAATGCTTACGGACAGAATTACGTCCCTTGCGCGCACTAGAGAGTAATACTGACCCTAGAATATACACAAAACATGAAAATTCGAATTTTCGCCAAAAAGTCAGATTCTAGCCCAAGGCTGGACTTAGAAAATTTTTCACCTACGTTTCCACAAAAGAAAATTCAAAGTCTAAAAACACAATCCTACCGTCTGTGGTGTTTGTGTGTTACTGAGGAAGTCTTGGTTGTAGGGTTGATGTAAAGTCATGACTTGGTTACTGACTTTAATACTTAATATGATTACATGACTAGTAGCTACCAAGCTTGGCGGGCGTCCTGTACGCTCTCTTGTTTACCTCCTCTCTCTGGCGTCTCAGCCGCCGCACATAGAAAACGGATGGTACCATTTTCTGTGAACATGACATCCCTCCTTTTCTTTAAAAAGAATGAATACAGGATGTCTACCATGCTTGTAGCACAAAGCAAAGTTATTGACACAAAGTAAGTTATTACCATATCAAGAGATACTGCATACATTTAACATTAATTAAGCACACAAAGAATTTAAACAACTTAATCTTTTCCACAAATGATTTCAATGTTAAAAATACATATGCAATGTTAAACAAACATGAAAGAAACTGTAATACAAAGTTACAAAATATTGAATGAGAGATCTGCATTATTCAAACAATATTAAATTTAGTTTAGCATAATAAGTAAATACTTTTCATTACATAGGAACACAATTAATCATCAAATCGTGTAGGGCGTTTAACATGACGTTTAGGACGAGAGTCCTTAAATGCAATAACATCCCTTGATGAATTGTTTGTCGGGTTATAACTATTTTTTTCTTTTTCTTTTGCACGACTTTGCACTTCATCATTTTCTACACTAGTTGGAATCACTTTGAAATAGGCCATATTACGTGTTATACTATGATCTCTATTACTAGCTGTTACCATAGTTCCTTTTACACTAATCACTTTATATGGTTTTGTATCATACGGCATATCTAACTTTCCCTCTTTTTTCTTTTTAACGAGAACAGTGTCACCAACCTTTATGAACTGTTCCTTTGCACGTTGATCATGAGCAATTTTCATTTTGCCCTTGGCTAGTGCATCCTTCTGAGCGAGACGTTTATCCGTTACCTCGGCTGGCATGACGGGTAGTGCGATTCTCATAGGACGTCCAAATAAAAGTTCGCCAGGCGACTTGCCCAGTGTTCCATGTGGTGTTGCACGGTAGTTCCTGAGAAAAGCATACATAGCTTGTTTCCAGGATCGTCCTTCGGCATGAGCACAGCATACCGCTTTCATGAGAGGTTGCATGAATCTCTCAACTTCTCCATTTGCTTGAGGATGTAGTGGCATCACACGGCGGTGTTTGAATCCAATATGCTCAGCAAAGTTGACGAAGTCTTGTCCATTGAATGGCGGTCAATTGTCTGTCTTGACAACTTCAGGAATGCCAAAGTTTGAAAAGATCTTGTCGAGTTTCGGGATGACAGCCTTTGCAGATGTGGAAGTGATGATTTCTACTTCTGGATAACGTGAGTGATCATCAATGACTACCATCAAGTACTCTCCAGTTGGTAGTGGTCCGCAGAAGTCCATCGATACTTCCGTCCATGGTGCAGCAGGTAGTGGTGAAGGTTGTAGAGGTGTTGGTCTTGAAGTATCCTCTGCAGCTTGGCAGGGGACATAGGCATCATGCATATCCTTTGCTTGACGATCAATGCCAGGAAACCACACCTTTTCTCGTAGCAGCTGTTTCGTCCTAACAAGACCTTGGTGTCCTTGATGTGCAAGCTTCAGAGCACGTTGCTGGAGAACAGCTGGAATCACGATACGAGTACCTCGCAGCACAGTGTCGCGTTGTTGCGTAACACTTAATTCTGTCTGGATGCGTTCAAGTGCTTTGAATGCATCTTGGTCAACTCCTGAAGGTGGGATGCGTGGAAACTTTTTCTTAGTCAATGCATCCACTGTTGCTTGCAGAGTTGGGTCCTCTAGGGTTGCAGTACGGATTTCATCAAGAGTAAGAGCCTTAGGGACTGCATCACAGGTTAATGAGTGTACATATTCCTCGGCAACTTGCTGATGCTTGGTGATGGTGAAACTGTTGGCAGGATGTCGACTGATGTAATCAGCGGGATTGCCTGCACCCGGCTTGTATTTCACCGTAAAGTTGTATGGTTGCAGACGAAGAGCCCATCTCTCAATGCGAGCTGGTGGTTTGGACTTTGGATTATTGAAGATGGTCTCCAACGGTTTGTGGTCAGTGACCATCGTGGTGAAAGGCGCACCAAGCAGATACACATTGAAGTGTTCACAGCCCCATACAAGAGCAAGAGCTTCCTTCTCTGTCTGACTGTATCGTTGCTCAACATCTGTGAGAGAACGGCTGGCGTAGGCAATTACTACTCTGGAATCTGGTTGACCAGGTTTGTGTTGGGCTAAAACAGCACCTAATCCAACAGGACTAGCATCCACCGTTAACTCAGTGTCCATTGATGGATCAAAGTATGCAGCAGTCGCATTTTCTACTAGTGCATCTTTCACAGCATCAAATGCATTTTGCTCGATATCGCTCCAGTACCATGATGCATTTTTCTTCAGGAGCTCACGTAGAGGCTTCGTAATGGTAGCAAAATCTGGAATGAAGCGAGAACAGTAGTTTGCCATTCCCAGAAAACTATGTACTTCAGTGGACGTTGAAGGAGGTGCAGCATTCTTGATATCTGCAACTTTCTTAGGATCTGGAGACAGATCTTTGTCACTAAGTACATGTCCAAAGAATTCAATTTTACGTTGATTGAACTCACACTTTGCTCGGCTTAACGTCAGATTCTTTTCTCGTAAGCGTTGCAATGTTGCACGAAGAGCTTTGTCGTGTTCAGCTTGGGTACGGCCATAAACAATGATGTCATCAGACATGTTGTCAGCATTAGGTATGTCTTGCAATACCTGGCTGATGATGTGCTGGAATACCTCGGCAGCACTGTTAATACCAAAACTCAGGCGCTTGTACCTATACAGACCTCGATGTGTCGTAAACGTTGTGATGAATCGACTCTCCTCATCAAGTTCAAGCTGATGATAGCCCTTGTTTAAATCTAACTTGCTGAATACAGTTGCACCATTCAAGCGGTAGATCATATCATCTACAGTCGGTGTAGGATGGCGTTTACGCATTATTGCCTTGTTGGGAACACGCATGTCCACACAAATGCGTATCTCATCTGGATTCTTCGGCTTTGGTGGAGTGACAATTGGGCTTACCCATGGTGTTGGGCCTGTTACTGGTTCAATGATATCTAGTTCCATCAGCCTATCCAGTTCGGCATCAACTTTCTTGCGAGTATGGAATGGTTGTCGGCGATGTGGTTGGGCAACTGGAATTACATCTGGGTTGATATGCAGATGTACTTTGCTATCAGTATAACAACCTATGGATTTAAATCGATCCGAAAATTCAGCAACAATACCATCAACATTGTTTGCAGATTCCACTGCTACAGCATTAGAAAGCTGAAGGAGCCCCAATTTGGTTGAAGTCTTGTAACTGAGTAAAGACTCCTTTGCATTCCTAACAACATGGAATGTAGTAATGAGCATTGCATTCTTTGACTTAATCTCTGCAGTGAAAGTTCCAATCACTGGCAAGGCTACCTTTGAAGCATAGGCAGTGGCTTTGCCATTATAGTTCTCAAGCTTTGGGAACTGTTTTTTAAATTTTTCATAGTGGCACTCAGCAATGGTATCAATGTTTGATCCAGTGTCAATGAGAACTTTGAGACAAATACCAGCAATATATACTATAGTCTCTGGGTTGTTTGGAAGATCATTCCATTCTGTGATTGCTTGTACTCCATAAGTATAATCACATTCACTGTCATCTGAGACTGGTTGCAATGAAATGTTGTCTTGTACATTATTAACATTCTGGATATGAGGTGCAATATTGTGTTTACCACCTCGACCCCTATGACCTGATCCTCGTACAGTGCTTTTATTCATTGACTGTGGTTTCTTTAGTGCGGAACGACACATAGCACCAAAATGACCTAGTTTTCCACACTCATAGCACTTCTTACCTTGAGCAGGACAAACATTATCTTGGTGTGGGTAGTCTCCTCCACAATTGTAACATTCATTGTTGACACCCTCTGATGTGGGTCGTTGTGACTGCTTGAGCCTTGTTCCTTGACCCCAGTTGTGACGTGGTTCTCGGCTAAATTTACTGTTAGGTTTGCCATGATATCTTCTTTGATCACGGTGTCCTCCCTGAACCTTACGTACCTCATCACTGTTAGTAACAGTGGCAGAACCGTTATTAGCACTGCACTCCATGACACGAGCATCACGTGCAGCATCTTCCATTCGACGAGCAATATCCAGTATCTTGGTAAGAGAACTGTCATCATCAACAAGTTCTAGAGCTCTTCGACGAAGACGTGTAGATGTGCATGATTCAATTATTTGCTGTTTGATTTCTTTGTCAACATCAGCAAACTCACAATGGGCTGCTAAACCCTGCAGACGTGTGTGGTATTGATCCACAGTTTCATTAGAGAGTTGTTTTGCTCTCCTGAAATGCATAATTTCCATAGCAGTATTTTGCCTTGGTTTGAAATGCTCTGTTAGTTTGGCTTTGGCAGTGTCATAATCTTTGGCACCACCAGTGTCTTTCAGTGTGTCAAAGATGTCACAAACTCTATCACCTGCATAATGAAGTAGAAAGGCACGCTTTCTTTCAGCACTTTTGAAGTCAGAAACTATCAACAAATTTTCAAACTTTTTAAGCCATTTGACCCACCTCTGTGACAGGTTTGTCTGGTCACAGTCAGGATCAAATGCAGGAAACTGAGGTATATTTGCCATTTTTACTGAATAAATGTAACTTATCACTTAACTGTTCCTCAGAATATTAAACACTTACTGCACTGTATATGTTAGTCAAGAATTCACTGTAATTACTTTAATTTTGCAAAGCACACAAGCATTTTAATGCAAAAGTTCACAACAGTGCACAATATAGCAGCAACTGACTTCTTACCTAGCCCTTGTGTACATGTGTTGTTCCTACTCACAGCAGCACAGCAGTTGTCAGCAGTTGGTACAGCAGCAGCACAGCAGTTGGCACAGCAGCAGTTGGTACAGCAGTTGGTGCAGCAGTTGGTACAGCAGTTGGTACAGCAGTCAGTTCAGTGTGATGAATTTTGTAGCACGAAGCGTCGTTTCGTAACCAAAACATCAGGTTTTGTACACATCAAAGCGTCGTTTCGTACACAACGTCGGCAGATTCCTCAGTACACAGTTTCTTCAGCACAGCTTGGGTAGCACACAGCTTGGGTAGCACACAGCATTGGTTAGCACACAGCATCGTTTAGCACACAGCATTGGTTAGCACACAGCATCGGTTAGCATACAGCATCGGGTATGGCGCTCACAGCTTCTCTTCCTCCTCCAGGCAGCATGCTTCTCCCTTGTGTTTGAAACTGAACAAATACCTGCGTTCACAGTTCATCCTCGTCGCCAATGTGGTGTTTGTGTGTTACTGAGGAAGTCTTGGTTGTAGGGTTGATGTAATGTCATGACTTGGTTACTGACTTTAATACTTAATATGATTACATGACTAGTAGCTACCAAGCTTGGCGGGCGTCCTGTATGCTCTCCTGTTTACCTCCTCTCTCTGGCGTCTCAGCCGCCGCACATAGAAAACGGATGGTACCATTTTCTGTGAACATGACACCGTCTTACTGGTAAACACTAGAATAATATCATCCGCATCGACTGGGGAATCCTAATGATACCCAGATCATATACTTGACCCGCGAATACAAATTAATTACAGTTAACGACTTTCCGACGTTGACTTAGCCGAAAACTTATCCCGAAATACTTAGAAATATTTCCATAAGCTCTATTAAACATTTACACGAAATTACTATCCCTTGAACTCCTTCACTTACTATAGTGACCGACCTATAGCCCTAAGTCCAGAGGGTTAACTATGCTCTAGAAACAACGCCTCTGACTTAGACTAATACAACAGGGAATAGCAAAGCTTAGTGTACGCACTTAGCCTAATATGCAAGAAAATGCTAAACACTTGGATAAAAAAAAAAAATTTAACCGGGGATTGAATGTAAGGAAAAAAAAAAATTAATCTCTAGAACAACGCAAATAAACGGAATTACTTTATAAATTTAAGTATACTTAATTAAAAAATACACTCGACTTAATCTTATAATTGCTCCTACCGACTCGCCGTACCACACCTAGCCTAGGGGTCTCGACCATCTAGGTTCTAACAGAGCGACACGCAGCTTTCAGCAACAATTACGACTAGGGACGACTCAACCTCCACTAAGTGTGCGATCACTTAGTTGTTGAATCGCTGCTAGGTAGGTTACTAGTCCGTCCCTCGGAGGCCGCAACGCCCTTCACGGATTTACGTTTTTCCTAGCGTTTTGGATCGTCTAACAACGCCCTCGGATCTATCTCCTGGCGTCCCACAGATATATCCACCCAGACAGCCCACAAGGAACTGCTGTTGAGAGTATGGCGGCTCCCAACACCTCTGAATTAATTGCAATGGGTCGAGTATGGTACCCAGTCCAATCAACTCGGAGCGGTCTCCTATTCAATAAATCTTAACAGCCTAATCTTACTAACTAAACCTTAATCATATCAGCCCGCATGACCCAAGATTCGCCAATCCCCACTCAAATGCACTGTTGTGAGGCGCATGACTAATCCAGGCCCGCGGCTGTCTCCTTAGCATCCACGCACGTGTTCGAATGGCTAGACGCGTGAGCCTTTCAACAATTTCAAACAAAATTGTTGAAACCACCGCTGTGCACCATTGTAACACGGGGAGGGTTTCTCGATTTATCTAATCTTTCCTTCTTCTCCCCCTCTAGCCGTATTCTTACTTTTTATTCTCTACAAGGGACTCCAAAACTTTTACTAAAGCCGACTCCACGCCACGTGGTCCTAAGACGATTGACCGACTTAGGATTCTACAACCCGTATGACGTGACCTAGGCTTTGAGCAAAACCCTAGAGTCGCCTCCGCCGCCACCACCAGACCAGTAACACAGAGCAATGATCGAGGTCTGGATCGATCATGCGAATTAATCAACCTTGGGGCTTGATCCCCACTAGTAAACGATGACCTTGGAAACTTAAGAGTGTGGAATTAATTACACGGTAAAGATGACTTCCGATTTGGTATTAGAATCGGCGCCCAATCCAACTCTGCCTCGTGTGGACCACGTGACCAGGACAAGTAAACACATAAACACATGGAAATAATAAAAATGCAAAATATTAACTAATTAATTTATTAAAAGAAAAACTAAAACAAAATCTAAATGGTTATCACTCCCTACTTGACCTGAACGGCAATGAGTTGACTATCCCTATAAATAACAATAGCAACTATACCTCTATGTTTGTCCAGCTAAAGATGTTGGGCTGGTCTTGGGGGAGAGGTGAGATGGGTTGACCTTCCCCAGTTGATCTCGAGTTCACACTGATCTCTCCTTATCTGGTCTACCCCAGACTAGAGCATTGTATCCTTCCGCATAGTCTAAGTTTTACCAAGTTACTAGCAAGGTTTAAGTTATAACAATTAACCTCTGTTTGTACTGAATTGATCCAGACTGGTTGAATTATTTTACTGAAATTAAATTACACAAGTATCTAACGGCAGAGCTGTTCCCGTTCCCCAAAATGGTTAATTGAACTTTGAGAAATAGTAGACATGTCAACTCTGATGACCTATGACTGCCAGGTCACTCCGCCTTACAACTTAGATCTGATTCGTGATGTCACTGATGGTGACTTAACTCAATAATTAGAATACTCTTGATATTGTACCCAGTAATATTATACAATACAATTTTAATACAAAATGAATAAAGGCTAATTTCTCTAAATTACTGAATACTATAGGATGATTCATTATACGCAACTATGAACAGAGACGCCCGCCATTTGTGACTCAGACCTGCTAATCCCCAGGGGAATGTGTGTTGTAGAGGTCAGGTCCCTACACGAAACTTCTGGAACCTTCTGGAATAATTCTCACAACCAGCCTAGTTTGTTACAGTGGGTTGAGGTCTAAATAAATAAGGGTAGTATCGTCAGCAAACAATATAAGTTTGAGAATATTAGAGACATTAGTCAGATCGTTTATATATATAAGAAATAGAAGAGGTCCTAAGATACTGCCCTGTGGCACTCCAACGGTAATTGGTAGAGTGGAAGAAGTTGTATCATTGATGGTTACATATTGGTGTCTGTCACCAAGATAGGATCGGATGTAGTCAAGGGCAAGGCCTCGGATTCCATAATGCTGGAGTTTAAGTAAGAGGTAGTTGTGATTAACAGTATCAAAGGCTTTTCTTAGGTCAATGAAGAGTCCAATCGGAAACTCATTTTTGTCAAGGGCTGAGTAGATAACGTCAAGGAGACTAATGATTGCATCGTTGGTGCTCTTTTGGGACCGGAAGCCAAACTGGCAGGGGCTGAGTATGTCGAATTTTACGAGGTAGGAATAGAGCTGTTTGTAAATAATTGTTTCAAATATTTTTGATAGAATGGGTAGATTTGATATGGGTCTATAATTGTTTATGTCCGCCGGATTGCCTCCTTTATGGACTGGCGTTACTCTTGCTTTTTTGAGGATATCAGGGAAGGTGTGACACTCTATAGATTTGTTGAACAGATGGTTGAACATGTTGAACATGTTATCATACATACAGATTCGAGAACCGCCATTGAAACCTTGCAACAAGAACACATATGTGATAACATACATCTGATCACAAATGTCATATCATTAATGCAAACACTCAAACGACAAGGCCGACGGGTACTTATCAACTGGATGCCAAGTCATGTGGGAATAATAGGAAATGACATTGCAAACGAAGCTGCAAAACTTGCAACTAAGAGAAGAAATGTAGACATTTACATACCACAGAGTCTATCACAGATTAAAAAAGTAATTAGAAACAGAGCAATGCAAAAGATGTACAGTGAACAGAACACAGCAGTTGCAACATCAGGATCTGCGGGTTGGTACAAGAATTTAACCAACTACGAATCACTTAGTTTGATGAAAGGGAGCAGTAGAGCAACAGAAGTACACTTACATCACATCAGGCTTGGATACCCATGTGCATGGGAAACAGGCTTACAGGTTCCGGAAGATGAGAGGAAATGTCAGCACTGTGGAGAAATGCCCGACAGACCACTGGAACATTATCTAACACAGTGCACAGTTACAAACCCATTAAGATTTCAACTTGGATTCAACAGAGCAGAAGTTGTTAAACACATGGGGCAAAATCTTACTGAAGCGACCATACGAGTCATAAATACTCATACTCCGCCCAAGTAAAGCAGAAGCAACACTTAGTGGGCCAGCCAGAGGCTTAGGGCTCACGCAGGAATATCCCTGCAAAAAAAAAAAAAGCTTTAGCCTTTCCTCATAGATCATACCTCTCAGTTCCGGGACGAGCCTGGTGGCATACCGCTGAATCTTCTCTAACTTTGTCTTGTGTTTAACTAGGTATGGACTCCAGGTTGGAGCTGCATATTCCAGGATTAGTCTGACATAAGTGGTATACAGGGTCCTGAACGAATCCTTACACAAGTTTCTAAAGGCAGTTTTTATGTTGGCCAGTCTAGCATATGCCGCTGATGATATCCTTTTGATGTGGGCCTCTGGGGACAGGTTCGGTGTGATATCAACCCCCAGATATTTCTCTCTATTTGACTCTTGCAGGATTTCACCTCCCAGATGGTACATTGTGTTCAGCCTCCTGCTCCCTTTGCCTAATTTCATTACCTTACACTTTCCTGAGTTGAACTTTAGCAGCCATTTTCTAGACCATTCCTCCAGTTTGTCCAGGTTTTCCTGTAGTCTCTGTCTATCTTCATCCGTCTTGATTCTTCTCATAATTTTTGCATCATCAGTAAACATTGAGAGGAACGAGTCTATACCCTCCGGAAATTCGTTTACATATAGTAGAAACAGGATGGGTCCAAGTACAGAACCTTAGTAACATCTCGCCACTCTGATGTCTCCCCCCTCACCGTTACTTGCTGTTTCCTGTTGCTTAAGTACTCCCTTATCCATTGGAGCACCTTCAATTTTACTCCTGCCTGTTGCTCCAACTTTTTTAACAGCCATTTATGGGGTACTGTGTCAAAGGCTTTCTGGCAGTCCAGGAAAATGCAGTCGGCCCACCTTAAACTTTCCTGCCTAATTTTTGTTGCTTCGTCATAGAATTTTATTAAACCTGTAAGGCACGATTTACCATCTCTGAACCCATGTTGGTGGTGCGTTACAAAGTGCTTTTTGCCTGTCACCCTTCCTGTATATTGGGACTATGTTAGCTGTCTTCCAACTTTCTGGTAGGTCTCCTGTTTCCAGTGACCTGCTATAAACCATAGAGAGTGGCACACTTAGCGCTTCTGCACCTTCCTTTAGTATCCATGGTGAGATTCTGTAAGGCCCAACAGCCTTTGTTACATCCAGCTCCAGCAGACACCTTTTGACCTCATCACTAGTGAGGTTAAATTCTTCCAAGGTTGCTTGGTTTGCCTCTTCATTTAGTGCAGGGGCTTCTCCTTGTTCTATTGTGAAGACCTTCTGGAATCTCAAGTTGAGTTCTTCACACACCTCCTTGTCATTCTCTGTGTATCTGTTCTCCCCTTTTTTCAATTTCATCACTTGTTCCTTCACTGCTGTTTTCCTCCTAATGTGTCTGTGGAGCAGCTTTGATTGGGTCTTGGCTTTACTCGCGATGTCATTTTCATACTGTCTCTCTGCTTCCCTCCTCACTCTGAGGTACTCATTTCTAGCCCTCTGGTATCTCTCCCTGCTCTCTGGTGTTCTGTTATTTCTGTAGTTTCTCCATGTTCTTTTACTGAGTTGCTTCGCTACCTTGCATTCATGGTTGAACCATGGGTTTTTCTGTTGTTTTTTCGTTTTTCTCCTTGTGGACCAGGATAAACCTGTCTGCAGCTTTCTGGCCCTTCTGGGTGACAAAATCCATCATGACCTGCACATTCTTGTCTCTAAGTTCTGTTTCCCATGGTATTCCCATTAGGAAGTTTATCTCGTCATATTTTCCTCTTCGGGAGTGTTGTACTTTGTGGTGTGGTCCTGTACTATGGTGGTGTGTGAGCCAGGAGTAATTTCACCAGTACTCGTGCTGCATGCGCCTAGGGTTACCTTCCCTAGGTGGCCTGTAAGTACTGCCCTTGTGGCTTGGGGCTATCGTCCACAAGTTGCTTGGGGGCTACCTCTCCTGAGGTCTTTTACTGCTCAGTAATTGCCCGCCCTTGGAGTCAGCTCTCTTTTTTATCTTCTCTGTTTGCTGTGGCCCCTTCGGTTCAAGATTACTTTGCGAAGTCTCTTTTCCTGTTGGCATTGGCCTCTGGGAGGTCGGGTTGGGGAGTTTCTGCTATTTTGGTCTTGGTGGTAGGTTTGTTTCTTTACAGCCGTCTCCTTCTTTTCTGGCGAAGAATGAGTTTACTGTTTTCCAGAGGGGTCCTTGGGTTGTTGATTCTTGGTTGGTTCGGCCAGGGGTGCATCATGTGTTGTGTTCGGTTGCGGCTCTTCCCAGTTACCTGTCCGCCACGGCCTCGGTGACCAGGGACGCACTTTGGGTTGACTCGGTTTCCTTTTTTCCCTGTTCCAGGGCTCGGGTCACCCAGGTTGTCTGCAGGGCTATTCGGTCCAACCAGTCTGCGGTCTATCCTCGTGCCCATGACGTTCGTAAGTCTGCTGTTTTGGCTGCCATCTTCGGTAATATATCTTCGGCTGACATTCGGGCACGGGGATTTTGGAGGTTGTTATAAATAATGGTGTATTGGCTTCTATGGGGAACTGGTACTATTAAGGGGTAAGGGTAGTTAGAAGACAGAGTATCAAATATGGGAGAGCTAAAAGGCCCGGCCCCCAAAATAAACTATCCACAGTAGTAATAACTTGCTACTAGACCATATATGTTAGTCTAAGGGTTGATCAAGGCGCTCCCACACAGGAAGAAGGGATACTCTGTAATTCGTGTACTTATTTATTAACCCCTTAACAACCCCCCATATACACTCACACCAATAACAATAATAATAATAACTTTACCACACTATCTTACGTTAAAAGCCTTGGTCCACATAGACAGGATACAAGGTTTACACTAATAACAAGCTAGGGTAAAGTACTACTGGATAAGCACTGAAGCTGGATGCAGCTTAGGGTAGTGAGACCCCACGTGGTACCCTAATACAAAACACAACACTTAGGGTAAACAAAACACTGGCAAATACTACCCCCAGGTCTCACCAATATTTACTACCAGAGTAGGTAGTACTAGGTAGGTACTAGGTAGTACTAGGTAGTACTAGGTAGTACAGAGTAGGTAATACTAGGCAGAGTAGGTTGTAGCATTTACTAAGTGTACCAGAGTAGGTACACTTAGAAATCATACAATACTTAACTTAATGGTACAGGAACTTAAGGTAAGGGAAATAAGTAAGAGGAGAAGGGAGGAGATTAGGGATGCAGCCACAGAGTAGGTCTCGTCCGCACGAACGCCAGCCAGAGAAGAACCTCCTAGCGACCAGCTAGGCCTCCCATGTCGTGGTGCCGGAAGGAGCCTAATTGATCATGCAGCTAAGCACAATAAAGATCTTCCCCTATGCAACGTATTGTTACTTTACAAATGATTAGAAAGTATTAGTAAGCAAAGTTGGTGCCTATGTTATTATTTAATAATCAACCCCCAGCTCAGTCTTTAAATGCTCTTTGAGAAACAATAATAGTCTTACGTCTGGCAGGGAAGATACAAACAATTGCCGCTCGAGATGCACTCAACTGTACTACCAGAAAGTTTAATAGCTCAATTTTGACCTCTGGTTTCCACTGGAGAACCCAGGGTCGTAACAGAGGTCGAGCAGGGTCCTGGCCGCTAGATACCTTGTCAATGTTCCTGGCCCTAGTGGGGCATGTGTCGGATTGGGTCGGCCGCTGCAGCCAGTTATCTCGACTTCGAGTTGAAGAGCGAGTGGCGACCACCTTCCGGGTATGTCCCTCTTGTTATTATCTTTAGTTAAGTAGCTCTGAGAAGCCGATGGGGCTCTCCCCAGAAAACCAGAGTTGAATGTAATGAAACACCATTTTCTGGGTGAGACCCCGGAGTCTCCTTGGCAACCCTCCCTCTCTCCTGTCGGCGCTTTCGTGTTTTGTTTTTTTAATATCCAGCCTCAGAACTAACGGGTTGGATAGCCGGCACGGCACGGGGTTTGGGGGGCTCCCCCTTCCCCCTTCAGGGGGGGGGGGAGCTGTGCAGACAACAGCACGGTAACGGTTGTGACATCATGCTCGTTTGCTTGTTTTTCATTTGGAGAGTTCTCTCCAACAGTTTGGCTTTCAGTAGCAATATTTTTAACCAGATAGGGTTTGTTTTGGGGCGCCTACCTTTCTGGGTGCCTGACCCGGTCGATGGCAGACATAGAATGCTACCAACCACACAGGAGTTTCTATAGGCCATTGCTCCTCGTGCCTCTCTGAGGGAGGCCAGGTTCTTGCTCAAGGTTCCCAGTGAGCCTAGAACTCCATTCACTTGACTGATGCCAGGGTCTAATACATTCATATCAACCCGGATAGCTCTGGGCAGTCTCCAGATCTCACCCAGAAATCTAAAAATGGCGTTTCATTACATTCAACGCTGGTTTTTTGATGAGGCAAATTAATTCAGTGATGTATGAACAGAACAGAAAATGAGAATGAGAAATTGCTGTGTAGTTTAATAAATTTTATTAATGAGGAACATGTAACATCATACATAGAAACTGAATGCAACATCAGCAGTTCCTGTGGTGCAGTGGTAAAACACTCTCCCAGTGCTTCGTGTACGATTTAAACTGAATTCGTATTCTGGCCTGGGAGAATTGACTAGGCGCCAATCCTTAATTGCAGCCTCTGTTCACTCAGCAGTGAGTGGATACCTGGTTAAACGATTTGGCAGGTCATATTCCAGAGAAAATTCAGCCCGTCCTCAGATCGAGTCCATTCCATCCAGTGGTCGACCCCAAAGATGTATTCATCAATTTTAACATGCTATCCATTCAAAATAAATATTTTCTCAAATATAGATTAATATTTAACAAAATAAAAATGTTCATTCAGGTAAAAGTACATAAACAACAGATGGGTTACAAACATAATGTTGTATACACACAGAAATCACAATAGCGTGATGCATCAAATGAACAAATCCACAAGGGCCGTGACGAGGGTTCGAACCGACGTCCAAGAGCATCCCAGACGCTGCCTTAATCGACTGAGCTACGACATGGTATAAGAATTGCAATCCGAAATTCTACTGAATTAACTTGGATCCTGCAGCCTCTCCGAGACACAAACCAGGATTTAACACAGTGTGTAATGAAGTAAGGGTGAAGAGGTAGAACGGCCTATTGACGTATGTCGAGTGCATGGGAGGAATTGTGTAAAATCCTGGTTTGTGTCTCGGAGAGGCTGCAGGATCCTAGTTAATTCAGTAGAATTTCAGATTGCAATTCTTATACCATGTCGTAGCTCAGTCGATTAAGGCAGCGTCTGGGATGGTCTTGGACGTCGGTTCCAATCCTCGTCACGGCCCTTGTGGATTTGTTCATAATGTTGTGTATGTTATTATAAATTAGCATACTGTGTAACTATATAATAATAATTTTTAATTATATTATTATTATTATAATAATAGTTGTATTTAATAATTATCACTCTTCCTTCTGCTTGGTCATGAAGGAAGCGGGCCTCGGGTGGAAGAGGGCTGTGACGATATCTGTCTGGAACCCGTAGGTGCGGGACCGGGCCGTCCACCTCCCGGGGCTCTTGCGGCCACAGGCTCTGCTTCAGGAGGCTGGAGTCGTTCATACTCTTGATGGGGTGGTTCTTCTCCGGCCCCGACCATGGCGGTCTCCGGGTTTGGAGTCCCTGCAGTGCCTTTTTTCACCAACTTGGAGGTCAACTCCGGAGCTCACAGTTCCAGCGACGGCGCTGGAACCAATCATATTGGCGTTTGCCTTTCATTGGAGACTTTCGACGCCGTGAAGAGGGGGGGGGGGACCTGCTGCTTGAGTAACAGCTTCTCCTCCGTATCAACCTACCCAGGCTTTGCGCCCTGGAGAGGCCACTCCAGACCGACAACCAGAGCGCAACTCCATAGTCTCCTGAGACCTATGGATGCCTACTACTACTTCTACTGTGCATATTTAGGCATTGGTTAAATTAGATTAGGTGTTTTGGTTTTGTTGGCGATTATTTGTATTTGTAGTACGTGGGTGAAGCATTTACCAACCCGTCCTCGACTTAAGTCCATTACATCCAGCGGTTGACCCCACAGACACATTCATAAATTTTTACATGCTGTTTATTCAAAACAGGAATTCTGTTCATTCAAAACATAAAATAATATTATAATATATTGGCATATTGTGCATATATAGATATAGGTTAGGTTAGGTGTTTAGGTTCTGTTGGCGATTACTGTATTTGTATTTGTAGTACGTGGGTGAAGCATTTACAGCATTGTGAATCGAACAAACGTCGTTAATGAAGCACTTGTTCGGGAAATGTTCGAACGCCATCAGTTGTGAGTCATGTGAAACCGTTTCTATTCATAAACAGAGGGGTTTGGCTGATGCTTGGAATGGACTTTGGGTTTGTTGATGAGGACGGGCTGGAAAATTAGGATTAAGAACCTGCCCAAGATGCTACGCGTGCTAGTGACTTCACAAAAATGTAAGAACTCTTGTGTATATAAATAAATAAAAACATGAAGAATGTATGTGGTTTGAACGGAAGATAATGGAAGTAGCCCAGTGTTGCAAGCCTATACATTCGCTCGACCAAAGTTTAGTGCTGAAGAAAGCAAGAATCATAAAACGAAATATTAAAAAATATACATTTTTTAAGTGATTTTAGTATCAAAATGTGCACAGAGACATGTTTTTATTGCTTGTAATTAAAAAATTGTATAAATTAGAAAATAACATATCAGACGCAACAGAATATTTACCTGAAGGCCATTATTTGTTTAGTGACCTCGACAAGGACAGGAATATGTCCTTGAATATATTCCCTTATTCCTATATAATTCCTATATATGTATTCCTATATATTCCTATATAATTCCTATATATGTATTCCTATATATTCCTGTATATGTATTCCTGTGTTCCTATATAATTCCTATATATTCCTATATATGTATTCCTGTATTCCTATATAATTCCTATATATTCCTATATAATGTATTGCTATATATATATATTCCTGTATAAACAGGAATATGTCACATTATGTCAAAGGTCTCCCCCCATTTGTCCAATGATTTTTTCAAGCCAGATTTTAACATTTAGCAGTGTTTTGGCATTTACAAATTCGAGAGGTAAGCAGTTCCATGGGGTGAAAAAACTCACTCACTCACTCACTTTTTCACTCACCCTGTGAGTGAAAAAAACCATCTGTTCTCAGTCGTATATTGTTGCTTGTTGAGCTTGAAACCGTTGCTCCTTGTTTATGTGACATCTGACCTTTCGAAGAGATGGTCTGGATCAATATCTTCCAACTTCCAGTATTTTAAAAGTTTTTCTCGAGATCAGCTGTGTCATGTCTGGTGTTGTTACATGTGGCCTTCAACCGTTCCTGGAGGAGTCGATCAGCTGTGTCATGTCTGGTGTTGTTACATGTGGCCTTCAACCGTTCCTGGAGGAGTCGATCAGCTGTGTCATGTCTGGTGTTGTTACATGTGGCCTTCAACCGTTCCTGGAGGAGTCGATCAGCTGTGTCATGTCTGGTGTTGTTACATGTGGCCTTCAACCGTTCCTGGAGGAGTCGATCAGCTGTGTCATGTCTGGTGTTGTTACATGTGGCCTTCAACCGTTCCTGGAGGAGTCGATCAGCTGTGTCATGTCTGGTGTTGTTACATGTGGCCTTCAACCGTTCCTGGAGGAGTCGACTTAGTTCAACTTTAGCTCATTTATTATGCACCCCATACCCATCTTAGGGTCGGTAGTGGAAAGTGTTACAGAGGCACATAATGGGCTCAGGGACTGAACCCCATAATTTAGCTAAGCAAGGTACAGTCTTGATGAGCTAGTTACAAAATTCAATGCACATCGCCACACCAACAATGGGCTCTGGAATGATTTTTGTTGCCCGGTGTTGAACTTTCTCCGAAGCATCTATATCTTTCTGATGAGGTCTCCATGCTTGGATACAATAATGCAAGTGGAGGCACGCCACAGGTTTATACACTTGAATAACCACATTTTTTTCTGGACGTCAAATGTTGGCCTTATATAGTTCCTGAGGTTTAGTTACCCTTTTGTACTACAACTCTCACTTGAGCAACTTTCAGTGAATGATGAAACTCCGAGGTCTTTTCTTCATATGCTTCATCTTCATCTGCTGTAAGTTAATGTTGTTAATGTGGTAGTTCTGACGTGGGTTGTTATGCCCCACTTGCAACGTGTTCAATTTTTCGATATTAAAAACCATTTGCCAGTCTTCTGACCATTTGTGGAGTTGGTGTAGATCTTTGTAAGACCTCAGTCTCCAGTATCATCTTGTGTGTTGGAGTGAGAGTACACTATACACAGTCGGCCTCCCCACAGCAAGACATTGGAAAGTAGCATTAACACTACAAGCATGGCACTAGCATGCAAGAAGCTATGGGTGCAACTTAGATCATGACTCAGAAATGCAAATGTCATACAATCTTAGTACCTTTTTCTCGAATTAGATTACTTGTTTACTCCCTAAGGTAATATTTGCTCTATAGTAGAAACAGCCTGGCATAAGAGAACAGGGTAAATAATACTCGCCCATATTGGAGAGCGGTGACTGCAGAACACAGCAGGCGAGCCACAGTAGTCTCCGTGGTGTAGTGGTAAGACACTCGCCTGGCGTTCCGCGAGCGCTATGTCATGGGTTCGTATCCTGGCCGGGGAGGATTTACTGGGCGCAATTCCTTAACTGTAGCCTCTGTTTAACGCAACAGTAAAATGTGTACTTGGATGAAAAAACGATTCTTCGCGGCAGGGGATCGTATTCCAGGGACCATAGGATTAAGGACTTGCCCGAAACGCTATGCGTACTAGTGGCTGTACAAGAATGTAACAACTCTTGTATATATCACAAAAAAAAAAGTACTTGACCTCTCGCTGGTGAAGACACCCGCATGTGCTGACAAGGCGACACTGCCTCCAGTCACACACACACATTGACCACTTCTCTCACATGATGCAAGCTGGACAACAAAGAGAGAACTAGACAGACTGCATTTTCCTTGAGTATTATAAAAGAACATTGGATACTCTACCATATAGGTATAGGATACTCCTTCTCGAGGGAGAGACGCAGGCTGGCTGGCAGGCTGGTGTGTGAGGGAGGTGGGGGAGCACCTCTCATGAAGGAAGCAAACGATCACAGTCATATCAGAACGGAGAAAGGAAATGAGTGGAGTTCTGAAGGGTCGGTGCTAGGGGTCCATATTGTGGCTAATGTACATTAACGACCTCACAGAGGAAACTGGCTCTGTCGTTTGCTGATGATACAAAACTAATGAAATACAGCAAAATAAATCCAGACATTTTACCTAGGCACTGCAAAGTTATAAGGATAAGACTGCGTGTGAGACAACCTTTATCTTAGAAGAGAGTGAAGATGAGAGCAAGACTTGCACAACACCTGCTACAGATATCAGAAGCACTCCGGCTCTCTCCTCAAGGGGCCACTTCCCTATCGATTCAAGTGCACAAATTTCCCTTCTGATTACGGCCACAATTCACCGTTGAAGCAACATGCCGCTTTTCCACCAGTAAAAGTCACCTTTGGAGAACCCTTTAGTTTAAACCTGAGGCGGTGCCGTCGTCAACCTGCTCAGCGGCGGAACATTTGATAAGATTACGGAGAAAATGAATTCCTCTCGACCTAATTTAGTGTCTTGAGTTAGATATGAGATGCGCGGCCAAGCAGGCAGCTCATACACTAATGACTTGGTCCTTGATAGTAATGTAGAGCGATGACATGAAAGTGTGTGTAGATAAACACCCCACAGGGACCATCACTGGGACCATCACTAGGACCATCACCAGGACCATCACTGGGACCATCACTGGGACCATCACTGGGACCATCACCGGGACCATCACCGGGACCATCACCGGGACCATCACCGGGACCATAACCGGGACCATCACCGGGACCATCACTGGGACCATCACAGGGACCATCACTGGGACCATCACCAGGACCATCACTGGGACCATCACTGGGACCATCACAGGGACCATCACCAGGACCATCACCAGGACCATCACCGGGACCATCACCGGGACCATCACCGGGACCATCACCGGGACCATCACTGGGACCATCACTGGGACCATCACTGGGACCATCACTGGGACCATCACCAGGACCATCACCAGGACCATCACTGGGACCATCACCGGGACCATCACCAGGACCATCACCAGGACCATCACCAGGACCATCACCGGGACCATCACTGGGACCATCACCAGGACCATCACCGGGACCATCACTGGGGCCATCACCAGGACCATCACCAGGACCATCACCGGGACCATCACTGGGACCATCACCGGGACCATCACCAGGACCATCACCAGGACCATCACCGGGACCATCACTGGGACCATCACCGGGACCATCACCGGGACCATCACTGGGACCATCACCAGGACCATCACCAGGACCATCACCGGGACCATCACCGGGACCATCACCGGGACCATCACTGGGACCATCACTGGGACCATCACCAGGACCATCACCGGGACCATCACCGGGACCATCACCAGGACCATCACCAGGACCATCACCAGGACCATCACCAGGACCATCACCGGGACCATCACCGGGACCATCACCAGGACCATCACTGGGACCATCACAGGGACCATCACCAGGACCATCACCAGGACCATCACCGGGACCATCACCGGGACCATCACCGGGACCATCACTGGGACCATCACAGGGACCATCACCAGGACCATCACCAGGACCATCACCGGGACCATCACCGGGACCATCACCGGGACCATCATCGGGACCATCACCAGGACCATCACTGGGACCATCACTGGGACCATCACCGGGACCATCACTGGGACCATCACAGGGACCATCACCAGGACCATCACCAGGACCATCACCGGGACCATCACCGGGACCATCACCAGGACCATCACTGGGACCTTCACTGGGACCATCACCGGGACCATCACCAGGACCATCACTGGGACCATCACTGGGACCATCACTGGGACCATCACAGGGACCATCACTGGGACCATCACCAGGACCATCACCAGGACCATCACTGGGACCATCACCGTGACCATCACCAGGACCATCACCGGGACCATCACCGGGACCATCACTGGGGCCATCACCAGGACCATCACCGGGACCATCACTGGGGCCATCACCAGGACCATCACCGGGACCATCACCGGGACCATCACTGGGACCATCACTGGGACCATCACCGGGACCATCACCGGGACCATCACCGGGACCATCACCGGGACCATCACTGGGACCATCACCAGGACCATCACCAGGACCATCACCGGGACCATCACTGGGGCCATCACCAGGACCATCACCGGGACCATCACCAGGACCATCACTGGGACCATCACCAGGACCATCACCAGGACCATCACTGGGACCATCACCAGGACCATCACTGGGACCATCACCGGGACCATCACCGGGACCATCACCGGGACCATCACCGGGACCATCACCGGGACCATCACCGGGATCATCACCGGGACCATCACCGGGACCATCACCGGGACCATCACCAGCTTGAGTTAATATCATGAAGGTTGAGAGTCTCAGAGTTGACAACACTACAAACCGGACAAAATAGGACAGGACAAAATAGGACAGGACAAAATAGGACAGGACAAAATAGGACAGGACAAAATAGGACAGATCTCATTGAAACTGTTCAAATAGTGAACAGTTGTGAGGAAGGTGATGCCTACATCAGCAGGTGAGGTGTAACACAAACAAGGAGCAACGGTGTAATGCTCCACAAGCCGTACTGTATGACTGAAGACTGGAGATTCCTTTGCACCCACAGGGTTATAAACCCATGGAACCGCCTACCCGCCGATTCTGTAAATGGAGGTTCCTTTTGTGATGTTTTTTTTTTGAGATATATAGAAGAGTTGTTACATTCTTGTACAGCCACTAGTACGCGTAGCGTTTCGGGCAGGTCCCTGGAATACGATCCCCGCCGCGAAGAATCGCTGTTACATCCAAGTACACATTTTACTGTTGCGTTAAACAGAGGCTACAGTTAAGGAATTGCGCCCAGTAACTCCTCCCCGGCCAGGATACGAACCCATGACATAGCGCTCGCGGAACGCCAGGCGAGTGTCTTACCACTCCACCACGGAGGCTGGTCAAGTCTAAGCTGGAGACAAGTCGCCGGCTTCCTGTCCTCGTTGAGGCGACAAACCCTCAGGTAAATTCAGGTAAATACTCCTAATCATCGTTTCTGGTGATTTAAGTAATAAAAGTACAGTAGTGTACACGCTCATATTATCAAGAGAGGTATGCATCGTTGGAGCAAGATAAGACACTGTGTGATGTGCCGCCTTACGTGGTTATCTTTGAGAACACTGATAACCAGGCTGAAGGAAGACAGTGTCCAAAGGTTTTCATCATACAGATAAATATCTTGAGAAATAATAGTGTTCTGCTGCCCAATTTGGACTTAATTGAATGTCAGTTCAACCTTCATGCTCACTTGACCCGCCATTAAGAGTAAGTGGACGCAGTCAGATATTACTGTTCACTTATTCTTTATTAGATTAGTAAGAAAATACATACCAGTCTGCAAAACAAATAAACACACAAACACAAACAGTGAGAGCACGTCACAGGGAGCCGAATGATAATCATCATTATCTATGTGATAGCGGGGGTGATAGCGGGGGTGAGAGGTCAGCAAGTGGTGTCCCGACTATTTTAAGCATTCCAAGATCAAGTTGTGGAAAGTGGAGTGGCGATTGTCTGAAAGAAGATATACAAATTTGGAAAGGCTTATGGCAGGCGTCACACTGAAGCAGACGAACCAAAACAAAGAAAATGGCCGCCACCATGGACACAGAGCTGCCAACATGTGCGACACATTTCAAAGGATTTACTGAGGAAGACCTAAGAAATTGAGGCCTTATGCGCAGTTTAGTGAACATTGAGGATTTGATAAATATTTATAAAGGAAAACTTTTTATATATGAAGAATCAACAGTAAGAGGAAATGACCAACTTGACTGTCAAGGTGACGGAACGGGAATTACATTTTTTCACTTTATTTATATTTACATTCATGTATTTTACATTCAGTTTATACATTACATTTATTTACATTCTTGTAAAGCCACTTGAACACATAGCGTTCCAGGCAGGTCCTTAATTCTAATTTAATTTTCCCTGGAATACGACCCGCCAAATCGTTTAACAAACAGGACCTAGATTCACAAAGCTCCATGTATTTCTTCGTAAGTAGAAGTAGGTTTGCTACGAAGGTTCCTAGGTATGCCCTAAGAAGATGCTTAAGTGCAATTCAAGTAGGTCCACTTAGGAAGATATTTGGGTTCTGGGTCTGGTTCACCTGCGTGCCGATAGAGGTCACTACTGTGTTTCGTTTGGCCAATCAGAGAGCAGCAACATTCTTCATATTGAAGATTTAGCGCTGGCTTATAGGAGCTCTACTGCCTCCTATTTACGTCGAATTTTCTTATAAAATTAGTATATTTCGAAGTAAAACAATGTTTTTTCAACTTCTACAGCCAGCACCGACATTGTAGTAAACAAATATGTTACATTTGTTGTTTACCTACGTAATTCTAAGAGATACTGTGTAGCTGTCCTTGTTGCTCGGAAGATGCGCTGACAATTATTGTATATATTTACTGAATTTACCCAATGGCCACTAACTATCTAGTGACCTCGAAGAGGACAGAAAGCCGGCGGCTTGTTAAAGGGCCCGCCAATTGTCTTAATGATATTTTTTAGCTGGAATTTGGCATTTACGGCTTCAGCGGGTAGGCAGTTCCATGGGTTTATAACCCTCTTGTTGGAAAAAAAACATCTGTTTTTCAGTCCTACTTGAGAGGACATACTCTCCAACACTATATCTGTGATTGCCCTGTTATCAGTGACTTCATACCAAATGGTATGCGGTACTTTCAGCTCTGTAATTACTTCATACACTCAGGAATATTGGAAGATATTCTTGTGCTGCACCCAGATTTTGCCAGTGGAGGCTAATAGATCAGCATTAAGTATTTTGTTCTCTCCTGATTCCATGTATGACTGGCCATCCTGTGAGGTGATGATGTTGGATGAGCTTGTAGCTGGTTTTTGATCTACACTGTGTGGTCCTTCATACAGAATAGGGAAGCAGCACATTGCTGTGTATACCTAAGCATGTTAAAAAATACATTGTTTGAAAGGAATCTTGTAGAAACTGGTAAGAGTAATTATAATATAATGTTTCCATGATTCAGTGTTTACCTCTTGTGAAAATCGTGAAGTGTTGTTTAGTCAGAGTTGATTTATTTTTTGTATTGAGGCTGGTATTTTCTCCCTTGATTCTATGTATGCCTAACCATCCTGTGAGATGGGAGAATTATATAAACTTATAGCTAGTTTTTTATCTACACTGTATAATATTCCATATACAACAGGGTAGCAGCACATTGCTGTGCATTCCTAAGCTTCTTAATAAAAATATCAGTAATAAAGATTTTAAATTATAGTTTGTATTATTACCAGTATTATCCTTATTAAATCATGTTACCCATGGATCATTAAGATCTCATGTTGATATATAATAGTCATATTTCTTTTGAACTGCTAATCATTTTTTAATCATTCATTAAATTGTGCATTATGTCTCAATTTTTCACTTCCTTGGATATACTGTAGAGTACAAAAAGATAGGATAAAAATAAACCAGTAATACTTTTTTCATTATATTTTTTATTTAAATAACTGCATCAATATTTTTACAGCTGACAGGATTTGTTTTACCATACAGGTGCATTATTTGTTAAAAAAAAATGGTTTATTGTTACACACAATGGTGCTACATAGCCTTCCCAGCTTGGTGCCTTCTTTAAACACTTACTTACTGATTAATAAATAAATAATAATAAATAAATTTTATTCATGAAAAGTACATACATAGTTTATTTACAAACATAATGTTGGATGTATAGGTAGAGGTAGTACATGCAACACCTACACCCACTAATACTCACAGCGTGTCGGGCAAGGTGTGGGGGGGGAACACTTACCTACACCCACTAGTACTCACAGCGTGTCGGGCAAGGTGTGGGGGGGGAACACTTACCTACACCCACTAATACTCACAGCGTGTCGGGCAAGGTGAGGTGGGAACACTTAGACTATAACTTAATAGTAATTGGGATTAGGTATAAATTGTGTTGAAAGAAGGAATAAAAAATAAAAAAATTGGGGTAACATAAGGGAGCCGGTCGGCCGAGCGGACAGCACACTGGACTTGTGATCCTGTGGTCCTGGGTTCGATCCCGGGCGCCAGCGAGAAACAATGGGCAGAGTTTCTTTCACCCTGCACAAGTCTCCTGCACCTGCAAAACCTGCAAAACACCTCCACAAGTCTCCTGAACACCTGACACGGGCGCCTGACAGCAGGTTGGACAGCGCTTCGGATTCGTAGTCCTGATATACCAGGGTTCGATCCCCGGTGGAGGCGGAGAGAAATGTGCAAAATGTGTCTTTCACACTGATGCCCCTGTTACCTGACAGTAAATTGATACCTGAGAGTTAGACAGCTGCTACGGGCTGCTTCCTGGGGGACGGAGGTGTAACAAAAAGGAGGCCTGGCCAAGGACCGGGCCGCGGGGACGCTAAGCCCCGAAATCATCCCAAGATAACCTCAAGATAACCTGCCACGGGGACGATGCCTGTACCAGTATTTCCTGTTGATCGTTTCAGGTCCATAAATTGTTTCCACAACTAAATTGTGTTCCTGCCGCTGCTCTTTTGTTATCTCGTGACCTTCCTGCGCGCCCTTTATTATTATATTTATTATATAATATTATTATTAATATTATTATATTATAATTATTTATTCCTCTATATTATCCTCACGCATTACTTCCTCTACTGTTGCGTCTATACTTTCAGCGTTATTCTCATCAATTGTTCCATCAATATTCTCCTTGATACTCCTAAGTTTACTGAGCTTGTCATTGTATTTAATGCAGGAAAAGTGAGCGGGTTTTGTCATCAATATCCTGGATGTTGCGGCCTCGGGTAAGGCGACCAGAGTTACTCCTGCAATGGTCACCACTGTGAGACCATTACCTGCAGTAAATATAGATATCCCAGACATTGTTACAGTGTCACACGTTTTGTAAGAGCAGCTGCTGGCTTGGAAGAGGGGCCACGCCGTCTCCGACCCGGTTTATATAACCTCGGCTCAATGTGCGCGCAGCTTGGGGCGGTTAAAGTCAGCTTCCAGACATACGTTCTCTTCCACTCAGAAAACCCACCGTTTTTGGGAAAAACAGTGTTCTTTTCTTGGTCCTGTCACAGCTCTTTATACGCGTGGTCCCTGGCCCCTGTGTCAGTGACGCTGCTGCCCTCCCTTATGTGTTGTTGTCTCACGAGAGGCGGGAATGTTTAGATCGGATTCACTCTCAGGTTATCACGTGCGGTCTTGGCGGCCTTGTCCCTGTGATCTTGGTGGACAACACCTGTGTGATGGTATCCATACAAATGAGTCTGTAACTCTTGCTCTGTGTATTAGTAATGTTGTTTACAATGTTAGTTACAATAATATAAGTTATTTTAGTTATAATAATAACAATAATGTTAATTAATTCCCAGAGTGTGTGTACAAGGAACACGAGACAAGTGAACACCTGCAGGAACACGAGTTACCTACACTAAAGGAGCCACTGTCAGCGGGTGGCCAAACATACGCGATATAAATTGTATTAATTTAAATAAATATCTGCAACTGGAGTTGCTAGTAATTTGCAAATGAAGCTTCAGGAATTTAATGCAGCTTGGCGGTTGCTAGTAAGCTGCCAGTGTTGTTGACAGGGTGTGCAACTGGGCGATGCAGGCTGTGTGATGCAAGTGCAGAGATACATGTTAAGTCACCTTAATAACTATACTTGTATACGTATTCTACTTAAGTAGGGACACACACACCCGACCACAGTCGTAAGTATATCAAATACACAAGGCTACAAAATTCATACCAGAATTATAAGTGATGCACTTAACAATAATAACGAAGGAGGCATATTGCCTATGTATTAGTAATCCTAAATAACACCATTTACATTAGTAAAGGTGGCCACACCTTTACTAATTACCCACTTACATATGTATCTAGCATTATATGTGTTAATGCTACACTAATGGTACACCAGCGGTACCAGGAGCTACACACACTAATGGTACACCTGGGGTACCAGGAGCTACACTAATGGTACACCTACAGTACCAGGAGCTACACTAATGGTACACCTACAGTACCAGGAGCTACACTAATGGTACACCTGCGGTACCAGGAGCTACACTAATGGTACACCTGCGGTACCAGGAGCTACACTAATGGTACACCAGCGGTACCAGGAGCTACACTAATGGTACACCAGCGGTACCAGGAGCTACACTAATGGTACACCAGCGGTACCAGGAGCTACACTAATGGTACACCAGCGGTACCAGGAGCTACACTAATGGTACACCAGCGGTACCAGGAGCTACACTAATGGTACACCAGCGGTACCAGGAGCTACACTAATGGTACACCAGCGGTACCAGGAGCTACACTAATGGTACACCAGCGGTACCAGGAGCTACACTAATGGTACACCAGCGGTACCAGGAGCTACACTAATGGTACACCAGCGGTACCAGGAGCTACACTAATGGTACACCTGCGGTACCAGGAGCTACACTAATGGTACACCTGCGGTACCAGGAGCTACACTAATGGTACACCAGCGGTACCAGGAGCTACACTAATGGTACACCTGCAGTACCAGGAGCTACACTAATGGTACACCTGCAGTACCAGGAGCTACACTAATGGTACACCTGCGGTACCAGGAGCTACACTAATGGTACACCAGCGGTACCAGGAGCTACACTAATGGTACACCTGCAGTACCAGGAGCTACACTAATGGTACACCAGCAGTACCAGGAGCTACACTAATGGTACACCAGCGGTACCAGGAGCTACACTAATGGTACACCTGCAGTACCAGGAGCTACACTAATGGTACACCTGCGGTACCAGGAGCTACACTAATGGTACACCTGCAGTACCAGGAGCTACACACACTAATGGTACACCTGCGGTACCAGGAGCTACACTAATGGTACACCTGCAGTACCAGGAGCTACACACACTAATGGTACACCTGCGGTACCAGGAGCTACACTAATGGTACACCTGCGGTACCAGGAGCTACACTAATGGTACACCTGCAGTACCAGGAGCTACACTAATGGTACACCTGCGGTACCAGGAGCTACACTAATGGTACACCTGCAGTACCAGGAGCTACACTAATGGTACACCAGCGGTACCAGGAGCTACACTAATGGTACACCAGCGGTACCAGGAGCTACACTAATGGTACACCTGCAGTACCAGGAGCTACACTAATGGTACACCAGCGGTACCAGGAGCTACACACACTAATGGTATACCAGCAGTACCAGGAGCTACACTAATGGTACACCTGCAGTACCAGGAGCTACACTAATGGTACACCTGCGGTACCAGGAGCTACACTAATGGTACACCTGCGGTACCAGGAGCTACACACACTAATGGTACACCTGCGGTACCAGGAGCTACACTAATGGTACACCTGCGGTACCAGGAGCTACACTAATGGTACACCAGCGGTACCAGGAGCTACACTAATGGTACACCAGCGGTACCAGGAGCTACACTAATGGTACACCTGCAGTACCAGGAGCTACACTAATGGTACACCAGCGGTACCAGGAGCTACACTAATGGTACACCTGCAGTACCAGGAGCTACACTAATGGTACACCTGCAGTACCAGGAGCTACACTAATGGTACACCTGCAGTACCAGGAGCTACACTAATGGTACAGCTAATGGTACACCTGCGGTACCAGGAGCTACACTAATGGTACACCTGCGGTACCAGGAGCTACACTAATGGTACACCTGCAGTACCAGGAGCTACACTAATGGTACACCTGCGGTACCAGGAGCTACACTAATGGTACACCTGCGGTACCAGGAGCTACACTAATGGTACCAGGACACCTAATGGTACACCAGGTACCAGGAGCTACACTAATGGTACACCACTAATGGTACACCAGCAGTACCAGGAGCGGTACCAGGAGCTACACTAATGGTACACCTGCGGTACCAGGACACACTAATGGTACACCTGCGGTACCAGGAGCTACACTAATGGTACACCTAATGGTACACCTGCGGTACCAGGAGCTACACTAATGGTACACCTGCAGTACCAGGAGCTACACTAATGGTACACCTGCAGGAGGTACCAGGAGCTACACTAATGGTACACCTGCGGTACCAGGAGCTACACTAATGGTACACACCTGCTAATGGTACCAGGAGCTACACTAATGGTACACCTGCGGTACCAGGAGCTACACTAATGGTACACCTGCGGTACCAGGAGCTACACTAATGGTACACCTGCGGTACCAGGAGCTACACTAATGGTACACCTGCGGTACACTAATGGTACACCAGCAGTACCAGGAGCTACACTAATGGTACATGGTACCAGGAGCTACACTAATGGCACCTGCGGTACCAGGAGCTACACTAATGGTACACCTGCGGTACCAGGAGCTACACTAATGGTACACCTGCGGTACCAGGAGCTACACTAATGGTACACCTGCAGTACCAGGAGCTACACTAATGGTACACCTGCAGTACCAGGAGCTACACTAATGGTACACCTGCGGTACCAGGAGCTACACTAATGGTACACCTGCGGTACCAGGAGCTACACTAATGGTACACCTGCGGTACCAGGAGCTACACTAATGGTACACCTGCGGTACCAGGAGCTACACTAATGGTACACCTGCAGGAGTACCAGGAGCTACACTAATGGTACACCTGCGGTACCAGGAGCTACACTAATGGTACACCTGCGGTACCAGGAGCTACACTAATGGTACACCTGCGGTACCAGGAGCTACACTAATGGTACACCTGCGGTACCAGGAGCTACACTAATGGTACACCTGCGGTACCAGGAGCTACACTAATGGTACACCTGCGGTACCAGGAGCTACACTAATGGTACACCTGCGGTACCAGGAGCTACACTAATGGTACACCTGCGGTACCAGGAGCTACACTAATGGTACACTAATGGTACACCTGCGGTACCAGGAGCTACACTAATGGTACACCTGCGGTACCAGGAGCTACACTAATGGTACACCTGCGGTACCAGGAGCTACACTAATGGTACACCTGCAGGAGTACCAGGAGCTACACTAATGGTACACCTGCGGTACCAGGAGCTACACTAATGGTACACCTGCGGTACCAGGAGCTACACTAATGGTACACCTGGCAGTACCAGGAGCTACACTAATGGTACACCTGCGGTACCAGGAGCTACACTAATGGTACACCTGCAGTACCAGGAGCTACACTAATGGTACACCTGCAGTACCAGGAGCTACACTAATGGTACACCTGGCGGTACCAGGAGCTACACTAATGGTACACCTGCGGTACCAGGAGCTACACTAATGGTACACCTGCAGTACCAGGAGCTACCTAATGGTACAGCGGTACCAGGAGCTACACTAATGGTACACCTGCGGTACCAGGAGCTACACTAATGGTACACCTGCAGTACCAGGAGCTACACACACTAATGGTACACCTGCGGTACCAGGAGCTACACTAATGGTACACACCTGCAGTACCAGGAGCTACACACACTAATGGTACACCTGCTACCATGAGCTACACTAATGGTACACCTGGTACCAGGAGCTACACTAATGGTACACCTGCAGTACCAGGAGCTACACTAATGGTACACCTGCGGTACCAGGAGCTACACTAATGGTACACCTGCTAATGGTACCAGGAGCTACACTAATGGTACACCTGCAGTACCAGGAGCTACACTAATGGTACACCAGCGGTACCAGGAGCTACACTAATGGTACACCTGCAGTACCAGGAGCTACACTAATGGTACACCTGCAGTACCAGGAGCTACACTAATGGTACACCTGCAGTACCAGGAGCTACACTAATGGTACACCTGCAGTACCAGGAGCTACACTAATGGTACACCTGCGGTACCAGGAGCTACACTAATGGTACACCTGCAGTACCAGGAGCTACACTAATGGTACACCTGCGGTACCAGGAGCTACACTAATGGTAATACCAGGAGCTACACTAATGGTACACCTGGAGTACCAGTACACACTAATGGTACACCTGCAGTACCAGGAGCTACACTAATGGTACACTTACGGTACCAGGAGCTACACTAATGGTACACCAGCAGTACCAGGAGCTACACTAATGGTACACCTGCAGTACCAGGAGCTACACTAATGGTACATGGTACCAGGAGCTACACTAATGGCAGTACCAGGAGTACACAGGAGCTACACTAATGGTACACCTGCGGTACCAGGAGCTACACTAATGGTACACCAGGAGTACCAGGAGCTACACTAATGGTACACCTAATGGCGGTACCAGGAGCTACACTAATGGTACACCTGCAGTACCAGGAGCTACACTAATGGTACACCTGCGGTACCAGGAGCTACACTAATGGTACACCAGCAGTACCAGGAGCTACACTAATGGAGTACCTACACTAATGGTACACCTGCGGTACCAGGAGCTACACTAATGGTACACCTGCAGTACCAGGAGCTACACTAATGGTACACCTGCGGTACCAGGAGCTACACTAATGGTACACCTGCAGTACCAGGAGCTACACTAATGGTACACCTGCGGTACCAGGAGCTACACTAATGGTACACCTGCAGTACCAGGAGCTACACTAATGGTACACCTGCGGTACCAGGAGCTACACTAATGGTACACCTGCAGTACCAGGAGCTACACTAATGGTACACCAGCGGTACCAGGAGCTACACTAATGGTACACCTGCGGTACCAGGAGCTACACTAATGGTACACCTGCGGTACCAGGAGCTACACTAATGGTACACCTGCAGTACCAGGAGCTACACTAATGGTACACCAGCGGTACCAGGAGCTACACTAATGGTGGTACCAGGAGCTACACTAATGGTGCAGTACCAGGAGCTACACTAATGGTACACCTAATGGCACCTGCAGTACCAGGAGCTACACTAATGGTACACCTGCGGTACCAGGAGCTACACTAATGGTGGTACCAGGAGCTACACTAATGGTACACCTGCAGTACCAGGAGCTACACTAATGGTGGTACACCTGCCAGGAGCTACACTAATGGTACACCTGCAGTACCAGGAGCTACACTAATGGTACACCAGCGGTACCAGGAGCTACATTAATGGTACACCAGCGGTACCAGGAGCTACACTAATGGTACACCTGCGGTACCAGGAGCTACACTAATGGTACACCTGCGGTACCAGGAGCTACACTAATGGTACACCTGCAGTACCAGGAGCTACACTAATGGTACACCTGCGGTACCAGGAGCTACACTAATGGTGGTACCAGGAGCACACTAATGGTACACCAGCGGTACCAGGAGCTACACTAATGGTACACCAGCGGTACCAGGAGCTACACTAATGGGCAGTACCAGGAGCTACACTAATGGTACACCAGCGGTACCAGGAGCTACACTAATGGTACACCTGCGGTACCAGGAGCTACACTAATGGTACACCTGCGGTACCAGGAGCTACACTAATGGTACACCAGGAGCTAATGGGTACCAGGAGCTACACTAATGGTACACCTGCGGTACCAGGAGCTAATGGTACACCTGCGGTACCAGGAGCTACACTAATGGTACACCTGCGGTACCAGGAGCTACACTAATGGTACACCTGCGGTACCAGGAGCTACACTAATGGTACACCTGCGGTACCAGGAGCTACACTAATGGTACACCTGCGGTACCAGGAGCTACACTAATGGTACACCTGCGGTACCAGGAGCTACACTAATGGTACACCTGCGGTACCAGGAGCTACACTAATGGTACACCTGCGGTACCAGGAGCTACACTAATGGTACACCAGCGGTACCAGGAGCTACACTAATGGTACACCTGCGGTACCAGGAGCTACACTAATGGTAATGGTACACTAATGGCGGTACCAGGAGCTACACTAATGGTACACCTGCAGTACCAGGAGCTACACTAATGGTACACCTGCGGTACCAGGAGCTACACTAATGGTACACCTGCGGTACCAGGAGCTACAGTAATGGTACACCTGCAGTACCAGGAGCTACACTAATGGTACACCTGCGGTACCAGGAGCTACACTAATGGTACACCTGCGGTACCAGGAGCTACACTAATGGTACACCTGCAGTACCAGGAGCTACACTAATGGTACACCTGCGGTACCAGGAGCTACACTAATGGTACACCTGCGGTACCAGGAGCTACACTAATGGTACACCAGCGGTACCAGGAGCTACACTAATGGTACACCTGCGGTACCAGGAGCTACACTAATGGTACACCTGCGGTACCAGGAGCTACACTAATGGTACACCTGCAGTACCAGGAGCTACACACACTAATGGTACACCTGCGGTACCAGGAGCTACACTAATGGTACACCTGGTACCAGGAGCACACTAATGGTACGGTACCAGGAGCTACACTAATGGTACACCAGCGGTACCAGGAGCTACACTAATGGTACACCTGCGGTACCAGGAGCTACACTAATGGTACACCAGCGGTACCAGGAGCTACACTAATGGTACACCTGCGGTACCAGGAGCTACACTAATGGTACACCTGCAGTACCAGGAGCTACACTAATGGTACACCTGCGGTACCAGGAGCTACACTAATGGTACACCTGGTACCAGGAGCTACACTAATGGTACACCAGCGGTACCAGGAGCTACACTAATGGTACACCTGCGGTACCAGGAGCTACACTAATGGTACACCTGCGGTACCAGGAGCTACACTAATGGTACACCAGCGGTACCAGGAGCTACACTAATGGTACACCTGCGGTACCAGGAGCTACACTAATGGTACACCTGCGGTACCAGGAGCTACACTAATGGTACACCTGCGGTACCAGGAGCTACACTAATGGTACACCTGCGGTACCAGGAGCTACACTAATGGTACACCTGCGGTACCAGGAGCTACACTAATGGTACACCTGCAGTACCAGGAGCTACACTAATGGTACACCAGCGGTACCAGGAGCTACACTAATGGTACACCTGCAGTACCAGGAGCTACACTAATGGTACACCTGCGGTACCAGGAGCTACACTAATGGTACACCTGCGGTACCAGGAGCTACACTACAATGGTACACCAGCGGTACCAGGAGCTACACTAATGGTACACCTGCGGTACCAGGAGCTACACTAATGGTACACCTGCGGTACCAGGAGCTACACTAATGGTACACCACCTGCGGTACCAGGAGCTACACTAATGGTACACCTGCAGTACCAGGAGCTACACTAATGGTACACCTGCGGTACCAGGAGCTACACTAATGGTACACCTGCGGTACCAGGAGCTACACATGGTACATGGTACACCTAATGGCGGTACCAGGAGCTACACTAATGGTACACCTGCGGTACCAGGAGCTACACTAATGGTACACCAGCGGTACCAGGAGCTACACTAATGGTACACCTGCAGTACCAGGAGCTACACTAATGGTACACCTGCGGTACCAGGAGCTACACTAATGGTACACCAGCGGTACCAGGAGCTACACTAATGGTACACCTGCGGTACCAGGAGCTACACTAATGGTACACCTGCGGTACCAGGAGCTACACTAATGGTACACCAGCGGTACCAGGAGCTACACTAATGGTACACCTGCGGTACCAGGAGCTACACTAATGGTACACCTGCGGTACCAGGAGCTACACTAATGGTACACCTGCGGTACCAGGAGCTACACTAATGGTACACCAGCGGTACCAGGAGCTACACTAATGGTACACCTGCGGTACCAGGAGCTACACTAATGGTACACCTACACTAATGGCGGTACCAGGAGCTACACTAATGGTACACCAGCGGTACCAGGAGCTACACTAATGGTACACCTGCGGTACCAGGAGGTACACCTGCGGTACCAGGAGCTACACTAATGGTACACCTGCGGTACCAGGAGCTACACTAATGGTACACCTGCGGTACCAGGAGCTACACTAATGGTACACCTGCGGTACCAGGAGCTACACTAATGGACCCTCTCCTACACTAACCATTTCCCACAAAACTTATAATAAAAAGACAAACAAATTGAGCCAAACGTGTGAGGGGGTAAAACAATGCTAAGACACGTTAACATAAAGAGATCGTTATAGAAACTACGAAAATAATGCCCAAAATGTTACACTTAAGGGTGATAGTCACAGACTATTACAATATGGAGTCAGTACTTGTAGCAACAGTACACATGTTTACTTACATTAATAACATGATGGAAATACAAGGTGTAGTTTACATGGAGGTTGTAATTACCTAAGTGTAATTACCTAAGTGTAGTTACAGGATGAGAGCTACGCTCGTGGTGTCCCGTCTTCCCAGCACTCTTTGTCATATAACACTTTGAAACTACTGACGGTCTTGGCCTCCAACACCTGCTCCCCTAACTTGTTCCAACCCTCTACCACTCTGTTAAAGTGAATTTTATTGAATTTGTTTGGCAGCTTTGTTTATAATTAATAATTATGCAGGCGATGAGTCACAATAACGTGGCTGACGTATGTTGACCAGACCACACACTAGAAATTGAAGGGACGACGACGTTTCGGTCCGTCCTGGACCATTCTCAAGTCAATTGTGATGGGGAGGTAGAGACAGGCATTAAATAGGCAAGAGAGAGCTGAGGAGGAAAGTAAGGTGTAGGGGATAGTAGTAATAATGAGAACTGCAGAAGGCCTATTGGCCCATACGAGGCAGCTCCTATTATAACCACCGAAGGAGATAGTAATAGGAAAAAGAAGAGGATAGCAAGGGAGCGTAGGAGAAGACAATGCACAGAAAAAGGGAGAAGAGAGAAAGAAAGGGAAAGAGAAAGAAATAAATAAATGGAAGGGGGAAAGCTTATGTTAAGTCATGTTTGTTAGAAAGATTGTTTGTTAGAGTCCACAGCAACAAAGCCAGGACTCAAGTTCATGTTGGGTACTTTGTGTATAAGAGCCGATTCTACAAGACGGCGTCTGTGTAGAGTAGAGGCAGCAAAGATTATTTTGGAGGAAGACCAATCAATGGGATGATTAGAATCCCTCACATGGCAGAAGAGAGCATTGTTAGTGTCTGCAGACTTAACACTTCTCTTGTGTTCTTTAAGTCTGTCATTCAGTGTACGGCCATTATCACCAAAGTATTGGAGAGGACAAGACGAACAGGAAATAGCGTAGACACCAGCAGCATTAGAAGCAGGAGGAGCAGTGTGAACTAGATTGCTACGAAGTGTGTTAGTTTGTCGAAAGGCGAAACGTCGTCGTCCCTTCAATTTCTAGTGTGTGGTCTGGTCAACATTAATAATTAATAATAATTTAAGTAAAGCTAGCTTAAAACTATGACCTGACCCTGAGCTACTTATTGCCCAACCTGCTCAGTCGTGGACTATTCTATGCATTTTTTCTGAAGATCCTTTTGCTGCCATAATATTCTGAGGCATAGTTTAGCGTTTGATCAATTCTGGAGCCGCCTCGGCCACTGCAATACTTGCGTGTGCTTAATAATATTCTCAAACTCGTTACGACAACACTGCGGCTTGCGAACAACTTTTACACAATATTTGGTAATTTGCTTTAGAAGTTTCAACATTTTGAGAGGTCATTGTTATCTGTTGGAGGTTCAGTTCCTGAGCTGATTGTGGGTATGTGTAGCGTCTCCCCCCCCCCCCTCTACCCTCCTGTGGACGGCTGCTGACTGTCTGATGCCCGCCGCTCCAGGTATGGCCACACCAAGCTGGGCCGCTCCAGGTATGGCCACACCAAGCTGGGCCGCTCCAGGTATGGCCACACCAAGCTGGGCCGCTCCAGGTATGGCCACACCAAGCTGGGCCGCTCCAGGTATGGCCACACCAAGCTGGGCTGCTCCAGGTATGGCCACACCAAGCTGGGCTGCTCCAGGTATGGCCACACCAAGCTGGGCTGCTCCAGGTATGGCCACACCAAGCTGGGCTGCTCCAGGTATGGCCACACCAAGCTGGGCTGCTCCAGGTATGGCCACACCAAGCTGGGCTGCTCCAGGTATGGCCACACCAAGCTGGGCTGCTCCAGGTATGGCCACACCAAGCTGGGCTGCTCCAGGTATGGCCACACCAAGCTGGGCTGCTCCAGGTATGGCCACACCAAGCTGGGCTGCTCCAGGTATGGCCACACCAAGCTGGGCTGCTCCAGGTATGGCCACACCAAGCTGGGCTGCTCCAGGTATGGCCACACCAAGCTGGGCTGCTCCAGGTATGGCCACACCAAGCTGGGCTGCTCCAGGTATGGCCACACCAAGCTGGGCTGCTCCAGGTATGGCCACGCCAAGCTGGGCTGCTCCAGGTATGGCCACACCAAGCTGGGCTGCTCCAGGTATGGCCACACCAAGCTGGGCTGCTCCAGGTATGGCCACACCAATGGGCCACACCAAGCTGGGCTGCTCCAGGTATGGCCACACCAAGCTGGGCTGCTCCAGGTATGGCCACACCAAGCTGGGCTGCTCCAGGTATGGCCACACCAAGCTGGGCTGCTCCAGGTATGGCCACACCAAGCTGGGCTGCTCCAGGTATGGCCACACCAAGCTGGGCTGCTCCAGGTATGGCCACACCAAGCTGGGCTGCTCCAGGTATGGCCACACCAAGCTGGGCTGCTCCAGGTATGGCCACACCAAGCTGGGCTGCTCCAGGTATGGCCACACCAAGCTGGGCTGCTCCAGGTATGGCCACACCAAGCTGGGCTGCTCCAGGTATGGCCACACCAAGCTGGGCTGCTCCAGGTATGGCCACACCAAGCTGGGCTGCTCCAGGTATGGCCACACCAAGCTGGGCTGCTCCAGGTATGGCCACACCAAGCTGGGCTGCTCCAGGTATGGCCACACCAAGCTGGGCTGCTCCAGGTATGGCCACACCAAGCTGGGCTGCTCCAGGTATGGCCACACCAAGCTGGGCTGCTCCAGGTATGGCCACACCAAGCTGGGCTGCTCCAGGTATGGCCACGCCAAGCTGGGCTGCTCCAGGTATGGCCACACCAAGCTGGGCTGCTCCAGGTATGGCCACACCAAGCTGGGCTGCTCCAGGTATGGCCACACCAAGCTGGGCTGCTCCAGGTATGGCCACACCAAGCTGGGCTGCTCCAGGTATGGCCACACCAAGCTGGGCTGCTCCAGGTATGGCCACACCAAGCTGGGCTGCTCCAGGTATGGCCACACCAAGCTGGGCTGCTCCAGGTATGGCCACACCAAGCTGGGCTGCTCCAGGTATGGCCACACCAAGCTGGGCTGCTCCAGGTATGGCCACACCAAGCTGGGCTGCTCCAGGTATGGCCACACCAAGCTGGGCTGCTCCAGGTATGGCCACACCAAGCTGGGCTGCTCCAGGTATGGCCACACCAAGCTGGGCTGCTCCAGGTATGGCCACACCAAGCTGGGCTGCTCCAGGTATGGCCACACCAAGCTGGGCTGCTCCAGGTATGGCCACACCAAGCTGGGCTGCTCCAGGTATGGCCACACCAAGCTGGGCTGCTCCAGGTATGGCCACACCAAGCTGGGCTGCTCCAGGTATGGCCACACCAAGCTGGGCTGCTCCAGGTATGGCCACACCAAGCTGGGCTGCTCCAGGTATGGCCACACCAAGCTGGGCTGCTCCAGGTATGGCCACACCAAGCTGGGCTGCTCCAGGTATGGCCACACCAAGCTGGGCTGCTCCAGGTATGGCCACACCAAGCTGGGCTGCTCCAGGTATGGCCACACCAAGCTGGGCTGCTCCAGGTATGGCCACACCAAGCTGGGCCGCTCCAGGTATGGCCACACCAAGCTGGGCTGCTCCAGGTATGGCCACACCAAGCTGGGCCGCTCCAGGTATGGCCACACCAAGCTGGGCTGCTCCAGGTATGGCTACACCAAGCTGGGCTGCTCCAGGTATGGCCACACCAAGCTGGGCTGCTCCAGGTATGGCCACACCAAGCTGGGCTGCTCCAGGTATGGCCACACCAAGCTGGGCTGCTGGGGCTCCAGGTATGGCCACACCAAGCTGGGCTGCTCCAGGTATGGCCACACCAAGCTGGGCTGCTCCAGGTATGGCCACACCAAGCTGGGCTGCTCCAGGTATGGCCACACCAAGCTGGGCTGCTCCAGGTATGGCCACACCAAGCTGGGCTGCTCCAGGTATGGCCACACCAAGCTGGGCTGCTCCAGGTATGGCCACACCAAGCTGGGCTGCTCCAGGTATGGCCACACCAAGCTGGGCTGCTCCAGGTATGGCCACACCAAGCTGGGCTGCTCCAGGTATGGCCACACCAAGCTGGGCTGCTCCAGGTATGGCCACACCAAGCTGGGCTGCTCCAGGTATGGCCACACCAAGCTGGGCTGCTCCAGGTATGGCCACACCAAGCTGGGCTGCTCCAGGTATGGCCACACCAAGCTGGGCTGCTCCAGGTATGGCCACACCAAGCTGGGCTGCTCCAGGTATGGGCTGCTCCAGGTATGGCCACACCAAGCTGGGCTGCTCCAGGTATGGCCACACCAAGCTGGGCTGCTCCAGGTATGGCCACACCAAGCTGGGCTGCTCCAGGTATGGCCACACCAAGCTGGGCTGCTCCAGGTATGGCCACACCAAGCTGGGCTGCTCCAGGTATGGCCACACCAAGCTGGGCTGCTCCAGGTATGGCCACACCAAGCTGGGCTGCTCCAGGTATGGCCACACCAAGCTGGGCTGCTCCAGGTATGGCCACACCAAGCTGGGCCGCTCCAGGTATGGCCACACCAAGCTGGGCCGCTCCAGGTATGGCCACACCAAGCTGGGCCGCTCCAGGTATGGCCACACCAAGCTGGGCCGCTCCAGGTATGGCCACACCAAGCTGGGCTGCTCCAGGTATGGCCACACCAAGCTGGGCCGCTCCAGGTATGGCCACACCAAGCTGGGCTGCTCCAGGTATGGCCACACCAAGCTGGGCTGCTCCAGGTATGGCCACACCAAGCTGGGCTGCTCCAGTTATGGCCACACCAAGCTGGGCCGCTCCAGGTATGGCCACACCAAGCTGGGCCGCTCCAGGTATGGCCACACCAAGCTGGGCCGCTCCAGGTATGGCCACACCAAGCTGGGCCGCTCCAGGTATGGCCACACCAAGCTGGGCCGCTCCAGGTATGGCCACACCAAGCTGGGCCGCTCCAGGTATGGCCACACCAAGCTGGGGTGCTCCAGGTATGGCCACACCAAGCTGGGCCGCTCCAGGTATGGCCACACCAAGCTGGGCTGCTCCAGGTATGGCCACACCAAGCTGGGCCGCTCCAGGTATGGCCACACCAAGCTGGGCTGCTCCAGGTATGGCCACACCAAGCTGAGCTGCTGCAGGTATGGCCACACCAAGCTGGGCCGCTCCAGGTATGGCCACACCAAGCTGGGCTGCTCCAGGTATGGCACACCAAGCTGGGCTGCTCCAGGTATGGCCACACCAAGCTGGGCTGCTCCAGGTATGGCCACTCCAAGCTTGGCTGCTCCAGGTATGGCCACACCAAGCTGGGCTGCTCCAGGTATGGCCACACCAAGCTGAGCTGCTGCAGGTATGGCCACACCAAGCTGGGCCGCTCCAGGTATGGCCACACCAAGCTGGGCTGCTCCAGGTATGGCCACACCAAGCTTGGCTGCTCCAGGTATGGCCACACCAAGCTGGGCTGCTCCAGGTATGGCCACACCAAGCTGGGCTGCTCCAGGTATGGCCACACCAAGCTGGGCTGCTCCAGGTATGGCCACACCAAGCTGGGCTGCTCCATGTATGGCCACACCAAGCTGGGCTGCTCCAGGTATGGCCACACCAAGCTGGGCTGCTCCATGTATGGCCACACCAAGCCAGGTATGGTTATACCAATATAGTACCGGTTAATTTATGATTGATATAGATATGCAATGCCAGTTAACATTGTATGAATTACCAATCCAAATCCATCTAATTTTTCTTCTTCAATATCCAGTTTAAAAGTATAAATCCACATGCTTGCTGATCCGCGAGTGGACCAGCCTAGGTCCTGGTTATTTATTTCTATACAAAAAGGTACCATAGAGTGAGACAGTAGACACACGGGGTGCAGGAGGGCAGACACAGACACACGGGGTGCAGGAGGGCAGACACAGACACACGGGGTGCAGGAGGGCAGACACAGACACACGGGGTGCAGGAGGGCAGACACAGACACACGGGGTGCAGGAGGGCAGACACAGACACACGGGGTGCAGGAGGGCAGACACAGACACACGGGGTGCAGGAGGGCAGACACAGACACACGGGGTGCAGGAGGGCAGACACAGACACACGGGGTGCAGGAGGGCAGACACAGACACACGGGGTGCAGGAGGGCAGACACAGACACACGGGGTACAGGAGGGCAGACACAGACACACGGGGTGCAGGAGGGCAGACACAGACACACGGGGTGCAGGAGGGCAGACACAGACACACGGGGTGCAGGAGGGCAGACACAGACACACGGGGTGCAGGAGGGCAGACACAGACACACGGGGTGCAGGAGGGCAGACACAGACACACGGGGTGCAGGAGGGCAGACACAGACACACGGGGTGCAGGAGGGCAGACACAGACACACGGGGTGCAGGAGGGCAGACACAGACACACGGGGTGCAGGAGGGCAGACACAGACACACGGGGTGCAGGAGGGCAGACACAGACACACGGGGTGCAGGAGGGCAGACACAGACACACGGGGTGCAGGAGGGCAGACACAGACACACGGGGTGCAGGAGGGCAGACACAGACACACGGGGTGCAGGAGGGCAGACACAGACACACGGGGTGCAGGAGGGCAGACACAGACACACGGGGTGCAGGAGGGCAGACACAGACACACGGGGTGCAGGAGGGCAGACACAGACACACGGGGTGCAGGAGGGCAGACACAGACACACGGGGTGCAGGAGGGCAGACACAGACACACGGGGTGCAGGAGGGCAGACACAGACACACGGGGTGCAGGAGGGCAGACACAGCCACACGGGGTGCAGGAGGGCAGACACAGACACACGGGGTGCAGGAGGGCAGACACAGACACACGGGGTGCAGGAGGGCAGACACAGACACACGGGGTGCAGGAGGGCAGACACAGCCACACGGGGTGCAGGAGGGCAGACACAGACACACGGGGTGCAGGAGGGCAGACACAGACACACGGGGTGCAGGAGGGCAGACACAGACACACGGGGTGCAGGAGGGCAGACACAGACACACGGGGTGCAGGAGGGCAGACACAGACACACGGGGTGCAGGAGGGCAGACACAGACACACGGGGTGCAGGAGGGCAGACACAGACACACGGGGTGCAGGAGGGCAGACACAGACACACGGGGTGCAGGAGGGCAGACACAGACACACGGGGTGCAGGAGGGCAGACACAGACACACGGGGTGCAGGAGGGCAGACACAGACACACGGGGTGCAGGAGGGCAGACACAGACACACGGGGTGCAGGAGGGCAGACACAGACACACGGGGTGCAGGAGGGCAGACACAGACACACGGGGTGCAGGAGGGCAGACACAGACACACGGGGTGCAGGAGGGCAGACACAGCCTTAGCTACTCTGTCGCTTTGACATGTATTTTATTGTCTAAATAATGTACTTGAACTTGAACTGACGCGCACTATTAAGACCTTTTAATAGTCGAGAACATTCCATACAGTTTACTATGGAAACTAAGGTAAGAAAAGTCTCCCCTTTCTGGACTTGAGTGTAGGTAAAAGCAACGATCAGTTTACCCTCCGTACAGACAAGAAGAGAAGGGAATTTTCAGGGGAAAGCACAAGTCATTACGACTAGATGGCACTTGGAAGGGATCAGGATAAGGATTTGGGATGGGACGAGGGGGAAGGAATTTTGCCCAACCACTTGGACGGTCGGGGATTGAACGCCGACCTGCATGAAGCGAGACCGTCACTCTACCGTTCAGCCCATGTGGTGTACATACAAGAAAAAGACACATACAAACTCATATACATTTTGTGCATATTCTAATTCAGTTAAGCGGTGTACTCACCGGTCTTTATCTAAGAGCTTATAGGACTTGTGGACCGTCTTACCTAGAACCACTTATACTTATATAAGAGGTTGTTGGGAACTAGATTATCCCTCGTGGTTCAGTGAAGACGTCCACAGTAAGACTAAAGTTATCCCTCGTGGTTCAGTGAAGACGTCCACAGTAAGGCTAAAGTTATCCCTCGTGGTTCAGTGAAGACGTCCACAGTAAGACTAAAGTTATCCCTCGTGGTTCAGTGAAGACGTCCACAGTAAGGCTAAAGTTATCCCTCGTGGTTCAGTGAAGACGTCCACAGTAAGACTAAAGTTATCCCTCGTGGTTCAGTGAAGACGTCCACAGTAAGACTAAAGTTATCCCTCGTGGTTCAGTGAAGACGCCCACAGTAAGACTAAAGTTATCCCTCGTGGTTCAGTGAAGACGCCCACAGTAAGGCTAAAGTTATCCCTCGTGGTTCAGTGAAGACGTCCACAGTAAGACTAAAGTTATCCCTCGTGGTTCAGTGAAGACGTCCACAGTAAGACTAAAGTTATCCCTCGTGGTTCAGTGAAGACGTCCACAGTAAGACTAAAGTTATCCCTCGTGGTTCAGTGAAGACGTCCACAGTAAGACTAAAGTCATCCCTCGTGGTTCAGTGAAGACGTCCACAGTATGACTAAAGTTATCCCTCGTGGTTCAGTGAAGACGTCCACAGTAAGACTAAAGTCATCCCTCGTGGTTCAGTGAAGACGTCCACAGTAAGACTAAAGTTATCCCTCGTGGTTCAGTGAAGACGTCCACAGTAAGACTAAAGTCATCCCTCGTGGTTCAGTGAAGACGTCCACAGTAAGACTAAAGTTATCCCTCGTGGTTCAGTGAAGACGTCCACAGTAAGACTAAAGTTATCCCTCGTGGTTCAGTGAAGACGCCCACAGTAAGACTAAAGTCATCCCTCGTGGTTCAGTGAAGACGTCCACAGTAAGACTAAAGTTATCCCTCGTGGTTCAGTGAAGACGTCCACAGTAAGACTAAAGTCATCCTTCACTCTGTAACTGAGAGACGCACTTGGAATCTTGGTAAGAAAATAGTTTTAAAATCGTCATGTAACCCTCATTTAAGTAAACTGACCCGTAAGGTAGCGGATACAAGGCATAAAATCGTTTTCAATTACCCAAATACAATTAGGGAAAGGATTAGTAAGAATAGAGTAGGAGAGGATAGAAATCCAGGCGGGGATTATATATTACCTTGTAGAGGGTGTAGTGAAGTCTGTGTGTGTGGGGGGGGGGGGGGGGAAACAGGGCAGAAACTTGAAATTAGAATTGAAGAGCCTAAGACACCGTGTAGGATCATGGCTGGTAACGGTGCTGTAACTTACCAGAGTTGGGAAAAGGATCACAATATTGATTTTAAAAAGTGTGAAATAATCTATAAAAGTAATAATATTAGAACTAGAAGTGTAGTGGAAGAGGTTCTAATAAATTCTCTGAATACTTTCGCTGACAAGAAAATCTTTACTTTCGAGGATAACTTTACTAAGAAAATAATTCTAAGTGGATTAAAATTAGATCTCAATAAATGGTTGGATGTAAGCAGCCTCATTGGCCGCGTTCCTTGGGGGTATAGCGAGGGTTGCGAGCGACACCATCCACATGAACACATGGTTTTTTTTTTGAGATATATACAAGACTTGTTACATTCTTGTACATATTAATGACAACTCCAGTTAGAATATTAGGATCACAGAGAGGAGACCTGACCATAATTCTGTAGAAGACATTACCGGCAGTCTTCCGTAGAAAGCCGGTCGGCCGAACGGACAGCACGCTGGGCTTGTGATCCTGTGGTCCCGGGTTCGATCCCAGGCGCCGGCGAGAAACAATGGGCAGAGTTTCTTTCACCCTATTTCACCCTTTCACCCTGTTACCTAGCAGTAAAATAGGTACCTGGGTGTTAGTCAGCTGTCACGGGCTGCTTCCTGGGGGTGGAGGCCTGGTTGAGGACCGGGCCGCGGGGACACTAAAGCCCCAAAATCATCTCAAGATAACCTCAAGATAAAGGTGCACTGGCAGTCGGTAATAGCGGTGACCTGGTCAGAAGGTCAAGAAGGATAAGATGACTGGACCAAGCAAGTTACAGCCCTACTACCGTGCCAGGTACGTCCACTACGGGCTCACCATAGCCCGTGCTACTTGGAACTTTTTGTTCCTAGTAGCTGAATCTAAAACAACAACACAGGATAACAGTTCACCACTCTTGCAGGCAAACCACGCTACACTCCAGGTGCTCCTGATAATCCGAGCCATTGAGGCATTACCAGAGAACATGACACACACAGAGTGCGACTCCTCGAAGTCTACAAGAGCTCTGAGCGCGAAATAGCAGCCACTGACAAGGAAACATCAGTGGGACCAGTTGACGTCCATGTGCATGATAACGAGGCCACGGTAATCGTCATAACAAAAGCGGACCTACAGAAGATCCGGAACGCCGGGTCCCCACTACTGGAGGCCAGCCTCTCAACAATTCCTCCCAGACAATTCACTGCCGGGAAAACGATATTAGTGAAGAGGCTGAACCGCTGGTCAGCGGGTGAGGCACCGGACACCATAGTGCGGCAAGTGAACAAAGAAAACTCTACTATGAAAGCGATGACAGCTCTTCTCATCAAGACTACCGACGCCACTCGACCCACGATGAAGATAACCTTCAAAACAGCAGAACAGGCCCAGGAAGCAGTGAAGAACGGGTTCAAGTGCTTTGGAATCACCTCCTCCCCAAACCAGATCGCCATGGAGAAGGTCTACAACGTGAGACAGTGCTACAGGTGCCTCGTCTATGAGCACTTCTCTAACAAGTGTCCAGAACAAACGGCCAAGTGTAACTCTTGCTCCGGCACTCACAACGACAAGGACTGTACCGCCACCACCAAGAAATGCGCGAACTGTGGAGAACAGCACGCCGCCACCTCCTTCCTCTGCACAAGAAAGAAGCAGGAACTGAAGAAAATTAAAGAGAAGACCACCAAACTGCCGACCACCCAGAGGCAAGTCGCCGTGACCTTAGACCTGACCAGTTCCCGAGCCTTCCTCCTATAAGCCAGATACAGACTACGACCGTACCAGCCCTGCCAAACAGTGGCTCCTCCCATCAGATCCACACTCCACACTGGGACCTAAGGACCAACCAGCACCCTCACAGTCCCTAGCATCACGTGCAGGCATTATCCCTGGTCTTATTCAACTAGCGGAGAGGCTTGCCGGACCAGACAATCAACGATTCGTCAAGGCGCTGTTCTTAGTCAACAGCCTGGACCCCATCATCGCTCTGGATGTAAGTCTGACTGATCTACTACCACTCCGGAGACTACCACCAGGTCGAGGACGATCTCGACACCACACCACGAGGTCGATCTCAACACAGATTCCAGAACGACCCAAGACCCGGGCGGCACAGAGGTATTTCCCTCCCCAGCTCCCAACACTCCTACCATCACCACCTCAACAGACGTGCTGTCTACAAATACTAACAGCACCACCAACACTCCTGAAATAGCTTCTACCACTAATACACGACACCTGAGCCTACCTCAGGCTGCGAGAAGAAAGACGAAATCACCAACTACGGAGGTTACGGACCCCTCAGACGAGAAAATCTTAGTAGGAGCTCCACCGCCGCACCACAATACGCCACCTACTCGGTACAAGACCTCCTCATGGAGGCCACATCACCAAACTCCAACGACACCACGTCTCAGCCAGTCTCAGTCAAAGAAAAAAGGGAAGACCTAGAGGTCTACACTAACCCCACCAGCTCCATAACTGGTACAGCCAGCCCTCTGAGGCTGAAATTCATCATGAAGACCCCCATCCATCCCCAGATCTCCAGTATCAGCTATTGAGACAGATAATGGCTCCAAAGAGCCTCCACTTACTGGCTCACCATAGCCCGTGCTACTTGGAAGTTTTTGCTCGGAGTAGCTGAATCTAAGAAAACAACAAGAGGGTAGCAGCCTCATTAAGCGTTGAGATGTAAGTCTCGTGCCAACCACACACTCAGACTGTTATAAGTCATCAGCAAGAGTAATGAACGTGCGCTCCTCATGGCGGTTATTACAACAACAACAAACAATGACGTCACCGGGTATAGGTGCCATGAATACAAATGAGCATCGGATCTTAACATTACAAACCTAATCTTAAGTGACTTTAGTCCTTAAGATTAAGGTCAGTGTTAAGATTAAGGTCAGTGTTAAGATTAATGTCTTAGGTAATCATTAATCCATACCTTAACACAGTTATTCGCAGTTGTGATCGGTTGTTCTGTCAGTGATTATACCAGAGACAAGAGGGGGGGGGGGCGGTTATATTAGTCCATATGTGGCAAGAGTTATTTACCAATACCGATCCAATCTTAGCACTAGCACACCTGCTACAACTCAAACAGGGTTGTAGCAGGTGTTTGAGTAATTCGTGTGGGCTTGGTGATTGTGAGGATTAGCATTAGCATTAGGAGTTCATGCTGTTTAGCAAGTTGTCAACTTGGGGCTATTTTGTTGACCAAGTTGAAGTCCTCTACATGATGATGTGGTGTTTGTTGAGTTTGTTGTTGATGGTTAGCTTCATTATATTATCTGAGAGTGTAGGTCAAGTTCAGGTATGTTTATTGAGACAAGAAAGAAATACATCTCAAAGGGATAGAGGAGTAGCTATATATATATATTATATATATATATTATATAATATATATGTACAGGGGTATGTAACATTAACAATTGTGCAACTAGCTTCAAAAGATTGTCACTTGTTGAGCTAAACGAACTATGTGTTTCAGTTCCTGAACCCATTATGTGCCTCTGTAACCCTTCCCCCACCCCCTCCCCCCCGCCCACGGGATGGGTATGGGGTGCATAATAAGAAAGCAACTGACAGACTGTGTCGATAATAACACTGGTGTAAGCAAAGTTCTCTTGATAATAAATAGCTGCACCACCTCCTATTTTGTCTGGCCTGCAGTTGTGAATGGCTTTATAACCAGCTAAGTTATTTACTTGGGTCTGGTCTTTACTTCGTCACGTGTCTATGATGATAGTGAACGATAGTTTAGAGCCTAGTGCTTCCACTAGTGCATTTATATCATCAAAATGTTTACTAAGTAATCTGACATTTTGGTTGAATTCTGATAGACTTGTGTTATTTTGGAGTTTGCAGGCGATGAGTCACAATAACGTGGCTGAAGTATGTTGACCAGACCACACACTAGAAGTTGAAGGGACGACGACGTTTCGGTCCGTCCTGGACCATTCTCAAGTCGACTTGAGAATGGTCCAGGACGGACCGAAACGTCGTCGTCCCTTCAACTTCTAGTGTGTGGTCTGGTCAACATTTTGGAGTTTGTTTTGTGCAAGGTTTGTTGTGTAGTACCTGCAGTAGTGGTGTAGATATGTGATGGTTAGCGGTGTCTGAGCCGCCCTCCCACATGGTCACATGTTAATTGTTGTATAACTTTAAACAAAGCGCATTCCCATTACACTTGGAGGGAAAATGAAGACCTGAAAATTAACAGAGAAGGCCTTGAATGGGTTGACCATTATCGGTACCTCGGGGCAGGGCCGGCCTCAGGAACTGTGGGGGACATATGGGAACATTTGCGGTGGGGCCGTCTCAAAACTGTCACACTGGAAACAATTGACTCCTCCATTTAACATTTAAGATCTCACGAGCACTGTGTCTACACCGACGGCTCAGTCCAATCTTCTACTGGACGGACTGCAGCAGCGTGTAGGTTTTATAAAAGTAATATTTGCACACAGACTGTCAGTGTCAGGTTAAACAACTGGCTGACCTCCACACAAGCAGAACTAGCGGCATTACAACTAGCTACTAGAACATTAAAAACATTGGAGGAGGCATAATATTTTGTGATTCAAATTCTGCTCTTCAAGCAATCGAAAACTTCTCCTGGAAGATTAACAGTGAGCACATCATACTAGCAATTATAAATGACCTAATTGCTGCGCAGAGTAAAGGGTTTTGAATCTCCTTAGTATGGATACCATCACACATAAATATAACCCATCATAATGAGACAGACATTGCAGCCAAATTAGTGTGTAACAAAGATGAAGTTGAATTAGATCTTGGTATCTCCATCCCTGCTGTCAAAACTATATTGGTCCAAACACTCAGGTCTGATAGGAGAGAAATTACTGACTCCCAACGACCTGAAAGCACCAGTATAAAAAGCTATGATTTGTTCGGATCTGAAACCTATGTTTATGGGCAGCACTAAACGTCCACCAGACTGTGCGACACAGTGGTTGCCAGTATCAGGTTGGGTTACCGTTACCTGTGGCAGGTGGCTACTGTTACCTGTGGCAGGTGGCTACTGTTACCTGTGGCAGGTGGCTACTGTTACCTGTGGCAGGTGGCTACTGTTACCTGTGGCAGGTGGCTACCGTTACCTGTGGCAGGTGGCTACTGTTACCTGTGGCAGGTGGCTACTGTTACCTGTGGCAGGTGGCTACTGTTACCTGTGGCAGGTGGCTACTGTTACCTGTGGCAGGTGGCTACTGTTACCTGTGGCAGGTGGCTACTGTTACCTGTGGCAGGTGGCTACTGTTACCTGTGGCAGGTGGCTACAGGTGACGGATCTCCCAACCCTGAGTACTCTAGGTGCAAACTCTGTGAGCAGGAACTGTGGCATGATCTCCCACACTACATCACCGAATGCCCAGTTATCAGGCCATTCAGATTCGTTAGCATGAGGTACCTGGAGCCTTGCAATTACTTTATTCACTCTCGTGTCCTTGAAGATATCCTCATAATGCACCCAAAATTTGCCAGTGCAGACTACTGAACATATGGCCCTGTATGACTAGTCACGCTGCGAGATGGGAACTTTTAGTACCACTGCTACCTTATTCACTCTTGTGTTGATGATATCCTCATCAACCAGAGTCTGCCAGTGCAGACGGATCGCGTGCCTCTGTATGACTAACCATCCTGTGTGATGGGGATTTCAGCATCACGTAGCTAGCTTTTTGACACACTGTACTCCACTTAATATAGCCTAGGGTAGCTGCACAAACGCAGATGTACCTAAATGTGCTAATACAAAAAGGAGGCCTCCAGGGTGAGAGCCAAGGTCTGTTTTAGTTTAGTTTAGTTTATTTATTATGCACCCCATACCCATCTTGTGGGCGGTAGAGGAAAGAACTACAGAGGCACATCATGAGCTCAAGGACTGAACTCCAAAATTAATTTAATAACTAATGCGGTCTTGATTTTTTGTTTGCAAGGATATTCCTGCGCGGGCCCTAAGACCTCTGGCTGGCCCACTGCGCGGGCCCTAAGACCTCTGGCTGGCCCACTGCGCGGGCCCTAAGACCTCTGGCTGGCCCACTAAGTTTTACTTGTTTCTGTTTGACTTGGGCGGAGTGTGAGTAGTTATGACTCGTATGGTCGCTTCAGTAAGAGTATGTATGCCTAATGTGGTTAATAACTTCTGCTCTGTTACATCTAAGTTGAAATCTTATTTAGTGTGCAGCGGTGTTGATGAGGCAGTTACACAGCTTCACGAACATACCGACAGTTGGGTCGACGACGACAAGTACGATGAGTGAGGCAAAATTAAAAAAAAGGAAAACTAGGTTCTTTAATTAATTAAATGGCTTATGGAAGCAAGAGAATTATTGACACAAACCGCTAGATATTTACTAATACAGGAACCACTAGATAGTCCTCCAGTGGAGAACTATCTAGTACGTTCGTGTTTATATAATAGAATGTGGGAGGATACATTCTAACTGGCATTCTTAGCCAAGTAAGAGACTGTATTACACGACAAGAGCAACGGGTGTTGACAGTGGCTACCAACACCCCCACCGTAGTTGGTGACCCAGCACTGTGCACCTGACACCACTTGTGCCACACTACGGTGCCGTCCAGCACTGTGCACCTGACACCACTTGTGCCACACTACGGTGCCGTCCAGCACTGTGCACCTGACACCACTTGTGCCACACTACGGTGCCGTCCAGCACTGTGGACCTGACACCACTTGTGCCACACTACGGTGCCGTCCAGCACTGTGCACCTGACACCACTTGTGCCACACTACGGTGCCGTCCAGCACTGTGCACCTGACACCACTTGTGCCACACTACGGTGCCGTCCAGCACTGTGCACCTGACACCACTTGTGCCACACTACGGTGCCGTCCAGCACTGTGGACCTGACACCACTTGTGCCACACTACGGTGCCGTCCAGCACTGTAGACCTGACACCACTTGTGCCACACTACGGTGCCGTCCAGCACTGTAGACCTGACACCACTTGTGCCACACTACGGTGCCGTCCAGCACTGTGCACCTGACACCACTTGTGCCACACTACGGTGCCGTCCAGCACTGTGGACCTGACACCACTTGTGCCACACTACGGTGCCGTCCAGCACTGTGCACCTGACACCACTTGTGCCACACTACGGTGCCGTCCAGCACTGTGCACCTGACACCACTTGTGCCACACTACGGTGCCGTCCAGCACTGTAGACCTGACACCACTTGTGCCACACTACGGTGCCGTCCAGCACTGTAGACCTGACACCACTTACGCCACACTACGGTGCCGTCCAGCACTGTGCACCTGACACCACTTGTGCCACACTACGGTGCCGTCAAGCACTGTAGACAGACGCGCTGCTTGCTTCATAAACACCTCCAGTCTTCCCCGGGGCGCAGGGGAAACATTTGACCATCTCAACACAACAGGGTCCCCCACACATACTAAACTCTCTCACTCGTGTTCACTGATGCACTCGCATCGTAATTATGGAGTTCTTCGTCATTTTTTGGTTCATGATAATTCTGGGGTTCATGATAATTCTGGGGTTCTTGATAATTTTGGGGTTCATGATAATTCTGTGGTTCTTGATAATTGTGGTTCTTGATAATTCTGTGGTTCATGATAATACTGTGAGTCTTGATAATTCTGGGGTTCATGATAATTATGTGGTTCTTGATAATTTTGGGGTTCATGATAATTCTGTGGTTCTTGATAATTCTGTGGTTCATGATAATTCTGTGAGTCTTGATAATTCTGGGGTTCATGATAATTCTGTGGTTCTTCATAATTCTGTGGTTCATGATAATTCTGGGGTTCATGATAATTCTGGGTTCGTGATAATTCTGTGGTTCTTGATAATTCTTTGGTTCTTGAAAATTCTGTGGTTCTTGAATATTCTGTGGTTCTTCATAATTCTGTGCTTCTTGATAATTCTGAGGTTCTGGATAATTCAGTGGATCATGATAATTCTGTGGTTCTTGATAATTCTGTGAATCATGGTAGTTCTGTGGTTCATGATAATTCTGGGGTTTACGATAATTACATTGTTCATGATATATCTGGATTCATGATAATTACGTAGTTTATTATAATTCTGGGATACATGATAATTCAGTGGTTCTTGATAATTCTGCGGTTCTAGATAATTCTGTGATTCATGATAATTCTGGGACTCATGATAATTCTGGGGTTCTCTATAGTTCTGTGGTCCTTGACAATTCTGTGGATCATGATAACTCTGGGGTTCATGATAATTCTGGGGTTCATGACAATTCTGTAGTTATTGATAATTCAGTGGTTCATGATAATTCTAGCGTTCATGATTATTCTGTGGTTCATGATATTTCTGTGGTTCATGATAACTCTGTGGTTCTTGTTAATTCTAGGGTTCATAATAATTTTGGGGTTCATGGTAATTCTGGGGTTCATGATAATTCTGTAGTTCTTGATAATTCAGTGGTTCATGATAATTCTAGCATTCATGATTATTCTGTGGTTCATGATAATTCTGTGGTTCTTGATAATGAGGTTCATAATAATTCTGGGGTTTATGATTCTTCTGTGGTTCATGATAATTCTGTGGCTCTAGATAATTCTGTGGTTCATGATAATTCTTCCGTTCATGATCATTCTGTGGTTCTAGACAATTATTTAGTTCATGATAACTCTGGGGTTCATGATAATTCTGGGGTTCATGACAATTCTGTGGTTTATGATAATTCTCAGGTTCTTGATAATTCTGTGCTTCTTGATAATTCTGGGGATCATGATAATTCTGGGGTTCATGATAATTCTGTGGTTCTTGATTATTCTGTGGTTTATGATAATTATGGGGTTCATGATAATTCTGGAGTTCGTGAGAATTCTTGTGTTCATGACAATTCTCTGGTTCTTGATAATTCTGTTATCTTGATAATTGTGTGGTTTATGATAATTCTGTGGGTCTTGATAATTCTGTGGTTTATGATAATTTGGGGTTTACGATAATTCTGGGGTTCGTGATAATTCTGGGGTTCATGATAATTTTGTGGTTCTTGATAATTCTTTGGTACTTGATAATTCTGTGGTTCTTGATAATTCTGTGGTTCTTGATAATTCTTTGGTACATGATAATTCTGTGGTTCTTGATAATTATGTAGGTCTTGATAATTCTGTGGTTCCGTACAATTCTGTGGTTCTTGATAAGTCTATGGTTCGTGATAATTCTGTGGTTCTTGATAATTCTGTGGTTTTTGATAATTCTGTAGTTCTTAATAATTCTGGGGTTTATGATAATTTTGGGGTTCGTGATAATTCTGGCGTTCATGAAAATTATGTGGTTCTTGATAATTTTGTGGTTCTTGATAATTCTGTGGTCCTTGATAATTCTGTGGTTCATGATAATTTTGGGGTTCAAGATAATTCTGAGGTTCATGATAATTCTGTGGTTCTTGATAATTCTGTGGTTCTGGATAATTCAATGGTTCATGATAATTCTGTGGTTCTTGATAATTTTGTGGTTCATGGTAGTTGTGTGATTCATGATAATTCTGGGGTTCACGATAATTATGTTGTTCATGACATTTTATGATTCATGATAATTATGTGGTTCATGATAATTCTGCCCTTCATGATAATTCTTTCCTTTGTGATAAATCTTTGGTTCTTGATAATTCTGGGATACATGATAATTCTGTGATTCTTAACAATTCTGTGCTTCATGATAATTCTGGGATCATGATAATACTGGGGTTCATGATAATTCTGTGGTTCTTGATAATTCTGTGGTTCATGATAATTCTAGCGTTCATTATTCTTCTGTGGTTCTTGACAATTATGTAGTTCATGATAATTCTGAGGTTCATGAAAATTCTGTGCATCATTATAATTCAAGGGATCGTGATATTGCTGGGGTTCATGATAATTCTGTGGTTCCTAATAATTCTGTGGTTTATGATAATTCTGAGGTTAATTCTAATTCTGGGATCATGATAATTTTGTAGTTCTTGATAATTCTGGGGTTTATGATAATTCTGGGGTTCGTGATAATTCTGGGGTTCATGATAATTCTGTGATTCTTGATAATTCTGGGGTTCATGATAATTCTGTGGTTCTTGATAATTCTGTGGTCATTGAAAATTCTGTGGTTCATGATAATTCTGTGGTTCATGATAATTCTGTGGTTCTTGAAAATTATCTGGTTCTCGATAATTCTGTGGTTCATGATAATTCTGGGTTTATGATAATTATTTTGTTCATGATATTTCTGGGGTTCATGAAAATTATGTGGTACATAATAATTATGTCGTTCATGACAATTCTGTCGTTCATGATAATTCAGGCGTTCATGATAAATATATGGATCTTGATAGTTCAGCGGTTCATGATAATTCTGTGGTTCTTGATAATTGTGTGATTCTTGATAATTCTGTGGTTCATGATAATTCTGTAATTCTTGGTAATTCTCTGGTTCTTGATAATTCTGTTGTTCTTGATAATTCTGTGGTTCTTGGTTATTCTGTGGTTCTTGATAATTCTGTGGTTCTTGATAACTCTGTGGTTCTGGATAATTAAATGCTTCATCATAATTTTGTGGTTCTTGATAATTCTGTGGTTCATGGTAGTTGTGTGATTCATGATAATTCTGGGGTTAAATATAATTTTGTTGTACGTGACATGTCTGGATTCATGATAATTATGTGGTTCATGTTATGTGGTTCATGATAATTATGTGGTTCATGATAATTCTGTCCTTCATGATAATTCTTTCCTTCATGATAAATCTTTGGTTCTTGATAATTTTGGGTTGCATGATAATTCTGTGGTTCATGATAATTGTAGGGATCATGATAATTCTGGGGTTCATGATAATTCTGTGGTTTATGGTAATTCTGGGGTTCATGATAATTCTGGGAATCATAATAATTCTGGGGTTTATGATAATTTTGTGATTCTTGATAATTCTGGAGTTTATGATAATTCTGGAGTTCGTGATAATCCTGGGGTACATGATAATTCTGTTTTCTTTGATAATTCGTGGTTCTTGGTAATTCTCTGTAACTTGATAATTTTGTGGTTCATGATAATTCTGTGATTCTTGATAATTCTGGGGTTCATGATAATTCCGTGGTTCTTGATAATTCTGTGGTTAATGATAATTCTGAGGTTAATGATAATTCTGGGGATCTTGATAATTCTGGGTTCATGATAATTCTGTGGTTCTTGATAATTCGTTGGTTCTTGAAAATTCTCTGGTTCTTGTTTATTCTGTTGTTCATGATAATTTTGTGGATCTTGATAATTCTAGTACCTCCTGTTTCTAGCCCTAAGCGGCGGAAGGGCGATGACCGACGAGCGAGTGTCCCAGTTTTGGAGCTTGCCTTCTCCCCTGGCGTATGGGGTTCGCGCCCCTGCGTCTTCGGGTTGGTTCGTCTTCTGGCTGTGGCCTCCTCCGGCCCCAAGCCCGGGCGTGCCGCGATCCGCTCCGAGGACATTATCAGGTGGGGAGTTTGACTGGGGCGGTACATCTGTCAAATGATAACGCAGGTGTCCTAAGGCCAGCTCAGCGTGGACAGAAACCTCGCGTAGAGCAAAAGGGCAAATGCTGGCTTGATCCTGATTTTCAGTACGAATACGGACTGCGAAAGCAAGGCCTATCGATCCTTTTGACTTTAGGAGTTTTAAGCAAGAGGTGTCAGAAAAGTTACCATAATTCTGGGGTTCATGGTAATTCTGTTTTCTTTTATAATTCTGTTCTTCTTGGTAATTCTGTGATACTTGATAATTATGTGGTTCATGATAATTCTGTGATTCTTGATAATTCTGGGGTTCATAATAATACCGTGGTTCTTGATAATTCTGTGGTTAATGATAATTCTGGGGTTCATGATAATTCTGGATTCATGATAATTCTGTGGTTCTTGATAATTCTTTGGTTCTTGAAAATTCTATGGTTCTTGAATGTTGTTGTTCTTGATAATTCTGTGGATCTTGATAATTCTGTGGTTCTGGATAATTCAGTGGATCATGATAATTCTGTGGTTCTTGGTAATTCTGTGGTTCATGGTTGTTCTGTGGTTCATGATAATTCTGGGGTTCACGATAACTATTTTGTTCTTAATCTTTCTGGATTCATGATAATTATGTGGTTCATGATAATTCTGGGATACATGATAATTTAGTGGTTCTTGATAATTCTGGGGTTCTAGATAATTGTGCGATTCATGATAATTCTGCGGCTCATGATATATCTGGGGTTCTCTATAGTTCTATGGTCCTTGATAATTCTGTGGTTCATGATATTTCTGGGGTTCATGATAATTCTGGGGTTCGTGATAATTCTGGGGTTCATGATAATTCTGTAGTTCTTGATAATGCTGGGGTTCATAATAATTCTGTGGTTCATGATACTTCTGTGGTTCATGATAATTCTGTGGCTCTTGATAATTCTTTGATTCATGATAATTCTTGCATTCATGATTATTCTGTGGTTCTTGACAATTATGTAGTTCCTAATAACTCTGGGGTTCTCTGGGTTCATGTTCATGATAATTCTGAGGTACTTGATAATTCTGTACTTCATGATAATTCTAGGGTTCATGATAATTCTGTGGTTTATGATAATTCTGGGGTTCATGATAATTCTGGGGTTCGTGATAATTCTGGGGTTCATGATAATTCTGGGGTTCATGATAATTCTATGGTTCTTTATAATTCTGTGGTTCTTTATAATTCTGTGGTTCTTGATGATTCTGGGATCATGATAATTATGTAGTTCTTGATAATTCTGTGGTTTCTTATAATTCTGTGGTTCTTGATAAGTCTGTTCATGATAATTCTGTGGGTCTTGATAATTCTGTGGTATATGATAATTATGTAGTTCGTGATAATTCTGTGGTTCATGATAATTGTGTGGTTCATGATAATTGTGTGGTTCATGATAATTGTGTGGTTCATGATAATTCAGTAGTTCTTGATAAGTCTGTGGTTCTTAATAGTTCTGGAGTTTATGATAATTCTGTGGTTCGTGATAATTCTGGCGTTCATGATAATTCTGTGGTTCTTGATAATTCTGTGGCTCTTGATAATTCTATGATTCATGATAATTCTGGGGTTCATGATAATTCTGTGGTTCTTGATAATTCTGTGGTTCATGATAATTCTGGGGTTCATGATAACTCTGAGGTTCATGATAATTCTGTGGTTCTTGATAATTCTGTGGTTCTAGATAATTCAGTGGTTCATGATAATTCTGTGGTTCTTGATAATTCTGTGGTTTATGGTAGGTGTGTGATTCATGATAATTCTGGGGTTCACGATAATTATGTTGTTCATTATATTTCTGGATTCATGATAATTATGTAGTTCATGATAATTCTGTCATTCATGATAATTTTTTCCTTATTGATAAATCTTTGGTTCTTGATTATTCTGGGATACAGTATAATTCTGTGATTCATAATAATTCTGTGCTTCGTGATAACTCTGGGTCTCATGATAATTTTGTGGTTTATGATAATTCTGGGGTTCATGAAATTCTGGGGATCATGATAATTCTGGGGTTTATGATAATTTTGTAGTTCTTGATAATTCTGGGGTTTATGATAATTCTGGGGTTCGTGATAATTCTTGGGTTCATGATAATTCTGTGGTTCTTGATATTTCGGTGGTTCTTGATATTTTTGTGGTTATTGATAATTCTATGGTTCTAGATAATTCAGTGGTTCATGATAATTCTGTGATTCTTGATAATTCTGTGGTTCATGGTAGTTCTGTGGTTCATGATAATTCTGTGGTTCACGATAATTATGTTGTTCATGATATTTCTGAATTCATGATAATTATATGGTTTATGATAATTCTGTCTTTCATGATAATTCTTTCCTCCACGATAAATCTTTGGTTCATGATAGTTCTGGGATACATGATAATCCTGTGGTTCTTGATAATTCTGCGGTTCTAGATAATTCTGTGATTCATGATCATTCTTAGGCTCATAATAATACTGGGGTGCTCTATAATTATGTGGTTCTTGATAATTCTGTGGTTCATGATAATTCTGGGTTTCATGATAATTTTGGAGTTCATGATAAATCTGTGGTTCTTGATGATTCAGTGGTTCATGATAATTTTTGCGTTCATGACTATTTTGTGGTTCATGATAATTCTGTGGTTCTTGATAATTCTGGGGTTCATAATAATTCTAGGTTTCATGATACTTCTGTGGTTCATGATAATTCTGTTGCTCCTGATAATTCTGTGGTTCATGATAATTGTTGCATTCATGATTATTCTGTGGTTCTTGACAATTATGTAGTTCATGATAACTCTGTGGTTCATGATAATTCTGGGGTTCATGACAATTCTGTGGTTTATGATAATTCTGAGGTTCTTGATATATCTGCGCTTCATGATAATTCTGGGGATCATGATAATTATGGAGCTCGTGATAATTCTGGGGATCATGATAATGCTGTGGTTCTTGATAATTCTGTGGTTCTTGATAATTCTGTGGTTCATGATAATTCTATAGTTCTTGATAATTCTGTGATTCTTATAATTCTAGAGTTCATGATACTTCTGTGGTTCATTATAATTCTGTTGCTCTTAATAATTCTGTGGTTCTTAATTATTCTGGGGTTTATGATAATTCTGGGGTTCGTGATAATTCTGGGGTTCATGATAATTCTGGTGTTCTTGATAATTCTTTGGTTCTTGATAATTCTTTGGTTCTTGATAATTCTGTGGTTCTTGATAATTCTGTGGTTCCTGATAATTCTGTGGTTCTTGATAAGTCTTTGGTTCATGATAATTCTATGGTTCCTGATAATTCTGTGGTTCATAATAATTCAGTGGTTCATAATAATTCTGTGGTTCATGGTAGTTCTGAGGTTCATGATAATTCTGTCCATCATGATAATTCTTTCCTTCATGATAAATCTTTGGTTCATGATAATTCTGGGATTCATGATAATTCTGTCGTTCTTGATAATTCTGTGGTTCTGGATAATTCTGTGGTTCATGATAATTCTGGGTTTAATGATTATTCTGGTTGCATGATAATTCAGCGATTCTTGATAATTCTCTGGTTCATGATAATTCTAGCGTTCATGATTACTCTGTGGTTCTTTATAATTAAGTACATTATAACTCTAGGGTTCATAATATTTCTGGGGTTCATGATAATATAATAGATCTTGATAATTCTGTGGTTCTTGATAATTCCGTGGTTCATGATAATCCTGGGGTTAATGATAATTATATGGTTTATGATAATTCTGAGGATCTTGATAATTCTGTGCTTCATGATAATTCTGGGGATCATGTTAATTCTGTGGTTTATGATATTTCTGGTGTTCATAATAAAGCTGGGGTTCATGATAATTCTGTCCTTATGATTATTCTGTCGTTCATGATAATTCTGTGGTTCATGATAATTCTGTGGTTCATGGAAGTTCTGTGGTTCTTCATAATTCTCGGGTTCATGATAATTATGTTGTTCATAATATTTCTGGGCTTCATGATAATTATGTGGTTCATGATAATTCTGTCCTTTATGATAATTTTGTCATTCATGATAATTATGTGGTTCTTGATAATTCTGTCGTTCATAATAATTCTTTTGTTATGATAATTCTGTGGTTCATAATAATTCCCTTGTTAATGATAATTTTGTGGTTCTTGATAATTCTGTGGTTCATGATAATTCTATGGTACATGATAATTCTGTGGTTCTTTTTAATTTCGTGGTTCTTGATAATTCTGTGGTTCATGGTAGTTCTGTGTTCTTGATAACCCTGGGGTTCATGTGGTTCATTCTGTGATAATTCTGTGGTTCTGTGTACATGATAATTCATGGTACATGATAATTCTGTGGTTCTTTTTAATTTCGTGGTTCTTGATAATTCTGTGGTTCATGGTAGTTCTGTGTTCTTGATAACCCTGGGGTTCATGACAATTATGTTGTTCATGATCATGATAATTATGTTATCATAATTAATTATTGTTATCACCTTGGGGTGGACCGCTGGGTGGACTGGACTTGGTGTGAGGCCGGGTTGGGGCCGCCAAGCGCCACCCCAACACTGTGTTTATCTGCAACAAGGAACCTCAGTTTTCCGTCGACTGGCGACGTGCATTATTGCTGCAGGGCCTCTTGTCCAGTGTCGTGGTGGCCACCAGTGTCGTGGTGGCCACTAGTGTCGCGGTGGCCACCACGACACTGGTGGCCACCAGTGTCGCGGTGGCCACCAGTAGTGTGGTGGCCACCAGTGTTGTGGTGGCCACTTGTAGCGTGGTGGCCACCAGTGTCGCGGTGGCCACCAGTGTCGCGGTGGCCACCAGTAGTGTGGGGGCCACCAGTGTCGTGGTGGCCACCAGTGTCGTGGTGGCCACCAGTGTCGTGGTGGCCACCAGTGTCGTGGTGGCCACCAGTAGTGTGGTGGCCACCAGTAGTGTGGTGGCCACCAGTGTCGTGGTGGCCACCAGTGTCGTGGTGGCCACCAGTGTCGTGGTGGCCACCAGTGTCGTGGTGGCCACCAGTAGTGTGGTGGCCACCAGTGTCGTGGTGGCCACCAGTGTCGTGGTGGCCACCAGTGTCGTGGTGGCCACTAGTGTCGCGGTGGCCACCACGACACTGGTGGCCACCAGTGTCGCGGTGGCCACCAGTGTGTGGTGGCCACCAGTAGTGTGGTGGCCACCAGTGTTGTGGTGGCCACTTGTAGCGTGGTGGCCACCAGTGTCGCGGTGGCCACCAGTGTCGCGGTGGCCACCAGTAGTGTGGTGGCCACCAGTGTCGTGGTGGCCACCAGTGTCGTGGTGGCCACCAGTGTCGTGGTGGCCACCAGTAGTGTGGTGGCCACCAGTAGTGTGGTGACCACCAGTGTCGTGGTGGCCACCAGTGTCGTGGTGGCCACCAGTGTCGTGGTGGCCACCAGTGTCGTGGTGGCCACCAGTGTCGTGGTGGCCACCAGTGTCGTGGTGGCCACCAGTGTCGTGGTGGCCACCAGTGTCGTGGTGGCCACCAGTGTCGTGGTGGCCACCAGTGTCGTGGTGGCCACCAGTGTCGTGGTGGCCACCAGTGTCGTGGTGGCCACCAGTGTCGTGGTGGCCACCAGTGTCGTGGTGGCCACCAGTAGTGCGGTGGCCACCAGTGTCGCAGTGGTGGCCACCAGTGTCGCGGTGGCCACCAGTGTCGCGGTGGCCACCAGTGTCGCGGTGGCCACCAGTGTCGCGGTGGCCACCAGTGTCGTGGTGGCCACCAGTGTCGTGGTGGCCACCAGTGTCGTGGTGGCCACCAGTGTCGTGGTGGCCACCAGTAGTGTGGTGACCACCAGTGTGACCACCGTGTGGTGGCCACCAGTAGTGTGGTGGCCACCAGTAGTGTGGTGGCCACCAGTAGTGTGGTGGCCACCAATAGTGTGGTGGCCACCAGTGTTGTGGTGGCCACCAGTGTTGTGGTGGCCACCAGTGTCGCGGTGGCCACCAGTGTCGCGGTGGCCACCAGTGTCGTGGTGGCCACCAGTAGTGTGGTGACCACCACGTGTGGTGGCCACCAGTGTCGTGGTGGCCACCAGTGTCGTGGTGGCCACCAGTGTCGTGGTGGCCACCAGTGTCGTGGTGGCCACCAGTGTCGTGGTGGCCACCAGTGTCGTGGTGGCCACCAGTGTCGTGGTGGCCACCAGTGTCGTGGTGGCCACCAGTGTCGTGGTGGCCACCAGTAGTGTGGTGGCCACCAGTGTCGTGGTGGCCACCAGTGTCGTGGTGGCCACCAGTGTCGTGGTGGCCACCAGTGTCGCGGTGGCCACCAGTGTCGTGGTGGCCACCAGTATCGTGGTGGCCACCAGTCACCACCGTGGTGGCCGGCACCCAACTCGGGTGCTTGAGCGTTAACCTCATGCGCAGTATAATGCGTACCAACGCATCATGTTATGTTACCATCGCCATACAGACTTGACCTCATTTTGTGGGCCAAAGCTCTTATGGCGAGCACCACACAAGTGTATAATGCTTTAGAAATGTTTGTGGTGTGGTAGAGGTGTGCAGGGAGCTGCCCGCACCCTCCCACCCGCATGCACACTCTAAACTACTTCATGTTAAACTGCTTGAGATAAAGATGACTATATAACACTGGACGAAGCGGGCTACCAGCCCGTGTGGTCATCACGTGGGGGCCGGGTATTGTTGACCATGTCATAACCCTCCCACTAAATTATTACCCTATGCCTGTGGCGCTCAGGCAGCAGCCGGGGGACTGTGGTACTCAGGCAGCAGCCGGGGACTGTGGTGCTCAGGCAGCAGCCGGGGGCTGTGGTACTCAGGCAGCAGCCGGGGACTGTGGTGCTCAGGCAGCAGCCGGGGGCTGTGGTACTCAGGCAGCAGCCGGGGGCTGTGGTGCTCAGGCAGCAGCCGGGGACTGTGGTGCTCAGGCAGCAGCCGGGGACTGTGGTACTCAGGCAGCAGCCGGGGGCTGTTATGCTCAGGCAGCAGCCGGGGGCTGTGTGCTGAGGCAGCAGCCGGGGCTGTGGCGCTCAGGCAGCAGCCGGGGGCTGTGGCGCTCAGGCAGCAGCTGGGGGCTGTGGCGCTCAGGCAGCAGCCGGGGGCTGTGGCGCTCAGGCAGCAGCTGGGGGCTGTGGCACTCAGGCAGCAGCCGGGGGCTGTTGTGCTCAGGCAGCAGCCGGGGACTGTGGTACTCAGGCAGCAGCCGGGGACTGTGGTGCTCAGGCAGCAGCCGGGGGCTGTGGTACTCAGGCAGCAGCCGGGGACTGTGGTGCTCAGGCAGCAGCCGGGGGCTGTGGTGCTCAGGCAGCAGCCGGGGGCTGTGGTGCTCAGGCAGCAGCCGGGGGCTGTTGTGCTCAGGCAGCAGCCGGGGGCTGTTGTGCTCAGGCAGCAGCCGGGGGCTGTTGTGCTCAGGCAGCAGCCGGGGACTGTGGTACTCAGGCAGCAGCCGGGGGCTGTGTTGCTCAGGCAGCAGCCGGGGACTGTGGTGCTGAGGCAGCAGCCGGGGGCTGTGGTGCTCAGGCAGCAGCCGGGGGCTGTTGTGCTCAGGCAGCAGCTGGGGGCTGTTGTGCTCAGGCAGCAGCCGGGGGCTGTTGTGCTCAGGCAGCAGCCGGGGGCTGTTGTGCTCAGGCAGCAGCCGGGGGCTGTTGTGCTCAGGCAGCAGCCGGGGGCTGTGGTGCTCAGGCAGCAGCCGGGGGCTGTGGTGCTCAGGCAGCAGCCGGGGGCTGTGGTGCTCAGGCAGCAGCTCAGGCAGCAGGGGGCTGTGGTGCTCAGGCAGCAGCCGGGGACTGTGGTGCTCAGGCAGCAGCCGGGGGCTGTGGTGCTCAGGCAGCAGCCGGGGTCTGTGGTGCTCAGGCAGCAGCCGGGGGCTGTGGTGCTCAGGCAGCAGCCGGGGGCTGTGGTGCTCAGGCAGCAGCCGGGGGCTGTGGTGCTCAGGCAGCAGCCGGGGGCTGTGGTGCTCAGGCAGCAGCCGGGGGCTGTGGTGCTCAGGCAGCAGCCGGGGGCTGTGGTCAGGCAGCAGCCGGGGGCTGTGGTGCTCAGGCAGCAGCCGGGGGCTGTGTTGCTCAGGCAGCAGCCGGGGACTGTGGTGCTGAGGCAGCAGCCGGGGGCTGTGGTGCTCAGGCAGCAGCCGGGGGCTGTTGTGCTCAGGCAGCAGCCGGGGGCTGTTGTGCTCAGGCAGCAGCCGGGGGCTGTTGTGCTCAGGCAGCAGCCGGGGGCTGTTGTGCTCAGGCAGCAGCCGGGGGCTGTTGTGCTCAGGCAGCAGCCGGGGGCTGTTGTGCTCAGGCAGCAGCCGGGGGCTGTGGTGCTCAGGCAGCAGCCGGGGGCTGTGGTACTCAGGCGGCGCTCACAGCCAACACTGTGAAGCATGATAAACGTATAGGAAGTAGTGCGTGAACCGGAGACTGTACTCGGGGTCCAAGGATTATGACCTCCCTTTGTGGTGGTGGCGGCATTGGTCTTCATTGTGACCTAAACCACACAAATATAACCTATTTTATACAAATATACTCCTCATGACATACCAGAAAACATTCTAAGGAAACTACTCCAAGCTTGTACTAAAGAGGCACCCTTCTTGAGCCCGGATGGGCACATGTATAAGCAAATAGATGGGGTCGCCATGGATTCTCCCCTAGGTGTCCTATTTGTGAACTTCTACATGGGTATCATCGAACAGAAGGTCTTAGTTGACATGAACTTGAAACCTGCCATATACTGCAGGTATGTTGACGACATTTTTACACAGGTACCTGATGTCAAATGTCTGCAGGAGCTGAAGGAGGCATTCGAGCGGAATTCTGTGTTGAGTTTTACTTACAAGATGGAGAAGGATGGGAAGCTGCCCTTTGTAGATGTAATAGTCACGGAAAGGAGCAGAGGTTTCCACACTGCAGTCTACACTAAGGAAACAAACATAGGAATGTGCCTTAATGCCAACAGTGAATGCCCAGACAGGTACAAGAGGAGTGTTGTCAACGCATACATCGACCGTGCTCTCAGCCACAGCTCAGGATGGAAGCAAGTTGAAGCAGAACTCTGTAGGGTAAGGCAGGTCCTAGTTAACAACGGCTTCTCCAATGGTTTCGTTGAAGACAGCATAAAAAGAAAGGTGAAACGCCATGCAACCTCTGAAGAGTCAACTAACACAACACCTGTACCCCCTATTAGACTATTTTACAGGAACTTCTTTTCGACAGCTCATAAAACGGAGGAAAGGGTCCTGAAAGATATTGTTAATAGGGACGTTATCTCTACAGACAAAAATCAGAAGATACAATTGATGATTTACTATAAAACCAAAAAAACGGCCAACCTACTCATGAAAAACTCTCCAGACACAAAGCAGAACGCCTTAAAGGAGACCAACATCGTATATATATATACGATGTTGGTCGATGTATCGTATATATATATACGATACGATGATATATACGATATATTTCCCATATATCAGAAAAAAGATAGGGCCAAGTACAGAGCCCTGTGGGATTCCACTGGTGACTTCTCCCCAGTCTGAGGACTCAACTCTCACAGTAACTCTCTGCGTCCTGTTGTTTAGGTACTCCCTTATCCACTGGAGCACCTTACCAGTTATTCCTGCCTGTTTCTCCAACTTATGCTACTGTCTCTTCTGGGGTACTGTGACGAACTTTGTGACAGTCCAGGACAATGCAGTCTGCCCATCCTTCTCTTTTATGCTTAATGCACGTTGCTTGGTCATATAATTGTATTAAACCTGAGCCACGACTTACCATCCCTGAACCCATGCTGGTGGTGCATTACAAAGTCCCTTCTCTCCTGATGTGCTACCAGGCTTCTTCTCACCATCTTCTCCATCACCTTGCATAGTATACAATTTAAGGACACTGGTCTGTAGTTCAGAGCCTGTTGCTTATCCCACTTTTTGTATATTGGGACTACGTTAGCTGTCTTCCAACTCTCTGGTAGGTCTCCTGTTTGCAGTGATTTGTTATTGACCATAGATGGTGGCAAGAAAAGTGCTTCTGCTCACTCTTTTAGCATCCATGGTGAGGTTCCATCAGGTCCAACACCCTTAGTCACTTCTAGCTCAAGCAGATACCTCCTAACCTTATCACTGGTAAGTTGAGTATCTTTCAAGTGTGTGTGTGTGTGTGTGTGTGTGTGTGTGTGTGTGTGTCTGTGTGCGCGCGTGTGTGTGTGTGTGTGTGTGTGTGTGTGTGTGTGTGTGTGTGTGTGTGTGTGTGTGTGTGTGTGTGTGTGTGCGTGTGAGTGTGTACTCGCCTTCTTGTGCTTGCGGGTGTTGAGCTCTGGCTCTTTGGTCCCGCCTCTCAACTGGTTGTTAGCTGAACATGTCTACAAGAGCGCCACAATGGTTATAGTGGACCGGCTTGTTCCTGAACACTGTCAATATGTTCCTCCTGCCTGGAACATACCTGGAGAGGGTTTCGGGAGTGCTTCTACTCCCCGAGCCCGGCCTGAGGCCAGGTGTTGAACATGACTGTATATGTTTGTTTATAGAACGGTAGGATGGCAGATCACTGTACCCTTGTTATCTAACCCCTTTCCCCAAACCCTCCCCCCTCCCCCCTCCCCCCCACGCCATCCCCCTCCCCCTCACACATTAGATCCTGGCTGCCGTGAGAACGGTTAGTGTGTTAACAAGCTTGTTCCCCGGTAGTTATCATAACAGGTTCACATCCCGTCCCAGCTCCAGCACCAGGCTAGCTAGGAACGCTCCTAGCCCCCAGCACCAGGCTAGCTAGGAACGCTCCTAGCCCCCAGCACCAGGCTAGCTAGGAACGCTCCTAGCCCCCAGCACCAGGCTAGCTAGGAACGCTCCTAGCCCCCAGCACCAGGCTAGCTAGGAACGCTCCTAGCCCCCAGCACCAGGCTAGCTAGGAACGCCCCCAGCACCAGGCTAGCTAGGAACGCTCCTAGCCCCCAGCACCAGGCTAGCTAGGAACGCTCCTAGCCCCCAGCACCAGGCTAGCTAGGAACGCTCCTAGCCCCCAGCACCAGGCTAGCTAGGAACGCTCCTAGCCCCCAGCACCAGGCTAGCTAGGAACGCTCCTAGCCCCCAGCACCAGGCTAGCTAGGAACGCTCCTAGCCTCCAGCACCAGGCTAGCTAGGAACGCTCCTAGCGTGTGTGTGTGTGTACTCACCTAGATGTGCTTGGTTGAGCTCTGGCTCTTTGGTCCCGCCTCTCAACTGTCAATCAACTGGTGTACAGATTCCTGAGCCTACTGGGCTCTATCATATCTACATTTGAAACTGTGTATGGAGTCAGCCTCCACCACATCACTGACTAATGCATTCCACCTGTTAACTACTCTGACACTGAAAAAGTTCTTTCTAATGTCTCTGTGGCTCATGTGGGTACTCAGCTTCCATCTGTGTCCACTTGTGCGTGTACCACCCGTGTTAAATAATACATCCTTGTCCACCCTGTCAATTCCCTTGAGAATTTAGTATGTGGTGATCATGTCTCCCCTAGCTCTTCTGTCTTCCAGCGACGTGAGGTGCAGTTCACGTAGTCTGTCCTCATAACTCATGCCTCTTAGCTCTGGGACTACCCTAGTGGTATACCTCTGAACTTTTCCAGCTTCGTCTTGTGCTTGACTAGATACGGGCTTCATGCTGGGGCTGCATACTCCAGGATTGGTCTTACATATGTCGTATTCAAGGTTCTGAAGGATTCCTTACACAGGTTTCTGAAAGCAGTTCTGATGTTAGTCAGCCTCGCATATGCCGCTGATGTTATTCTTTTGATGTGGGCTTCGGGAGACAGGTTTGGCGTGATATCAACTCCCAGATCTTTCTCTTTGTCCGTTTCGTGAAGGACTTTATCTCCCATTCGGTATCCAGTGTTTGGCCTCCTAGTGCCTCCTCCTAGTTTCATTACCTTACATTTACTTGGGTTGAACTTTAGTAGCCATTTGTTGGACCATTCCTTCAATTTGTCTAGGTCATCTTGTAGCCTCTTAATATCTTCCTCTGTCTTGATCCTCCTCATAATTTTTGCATCATCAGCAAACATTGAGAGGAACGAGTCAATTCCTTCTGGGAGATCATTTGCGTATATCAGAAACAGTATAGGCCGAAGGTCTCATCCCTGTGGAACTCCACTGGTGGCTCCCCTCCACTCCGAGACCTCACCCCTCACAATGTCTAGCTGTGTCCTGTTGCTTAGGTACTCCCTTATCCAGTGGAGTACCTTCCCTTTCACTCCTGCCTGCATCTCCAGTTTGTGCACTAGTCTCTTATGTGGTACTGTGTCAATGGCTTTCAGGCAGTCTAGAAATATGCAGTCTGCCCAGCCCTCTCTCTCGTCTAATTTTTGTTGCCTGGTCATAGAACTCAATTAAACCTGCTAGACATGATTTGCCATCTCTGAACCCATGCTGATGTTATGTTACAAATTTATTTTGCTCCAGATGTTCCACTAGCTTTTTTCGCACAATCTTCTCCATTATCTTGCATGGAATGCAAGTTAGGAACACTGGCCTGTAGTTCAGTGCCTCCTGCCTATCACCCTTCTTGTATATTGGGACTACATTGGCCGTCTTCCAAATTTTTGGCAGTTCCCCTGTTGCCAGTAATTTGTTGTACACCATGGAGAGTGGCAGGCACAGTGCTTCTGCTCCTTCCTTTAGAATCCATGGTGAGATTTCATCCGGGAATATAGCCTTTGTCACCTCCAAATCTAGCAGATGCTTCCTCACCTCCCCACTGGCAATCACAAACTCCTCTAGTGGTGTCTGGGTTGGTGTTCCCTCCCTTATCTCTGGGACTTCTCCTTGCTCTGAGGTGAAGACTTCCTGGAATTTCTTATTGAGTTCCTCGCACACTTCCTTGTCCTTTGTAGTGAACCTTTCTGCCCCTATCCTCAGTTTCATTACCTGTTCCTTCACTGTTGTTTTCCTCCTGATGTGGCTATGCAGAAGTTTGGGTTGAATCTTTGCCTTGCTCGCTATGTCATTTTCATATTGCCTCTCTACCTCTCTTCTCACCCTGACGTATTCATTCCTGGCGCTCTGGTATCTTTCTCTGCTCTCTAGTGTTCTGTTGCTTCTATAGTTTCTCCATGCCCTTTTACTTAGCTTTTGCTAGCTTACAACTCTGATTAAACCATGGGTTTCTCATCTTCATATAATTTTTTTCCTTTTAGACTGGGACGTACTTGTCTGCTGCCTCCTTAATCTTCTGTATGATGTAGTTCATCATGTCTTGAACGGTATTTCCTCTGAGCTCTGTTTCCCAAGCTATATCAGTTACGAATTTTCTCATCTCCTCATAGCTTCCCTTCCTGAATGCCGGCCTCTTGCTTTCTGGTCTCTTCGAGTACATTTAGCCCTTCTTCGACCAGATACTCAAATAGCAGTGCACTGTGATCACTCATACCCACGGGGGCTCCAAGACCGATTTTCCTTATGTCTGAATCGTTCAGAGTGAACACTAGGTCGAGTCTTGCTGGTTCATCATTGCCTCTCATTCTCGTGGGACCCTTAACATGCTGACTTAAAAAATTTCTAGTCGTCACCTCCAACAGTTTCGCTCTCCATGTTTCCTCACCTCCATGTGGTTCCTTGTTTTCCCAGTCTATCCTTCCATGATTAAAGTGCCCCATGATGAGCAGATGGGATCGGTTTCTACAGGCAGCAGCGGCTGCTCTCTCAATGATAGTGTTAACTGCCATGTTGTTTCTGTCATACTCTTGCCTGGGTCTTCTTTCATTTGGTGGTGGGTTATATATCACTGCTACTACTACTCTTGGTCCTCCCATCGTCATGGTGCCTGTTGTGATGTGTGAGTGTGAGTGTGAGTGTGAGTGTGAGTGTGTGTGTGTGTGTGTGTGTGTGTGTGTGTGTGTGTGTGTGTGTGTGTGTGTGTGTGTGTATGTGTGTACTCACCCATTTGTACTCACCTATTTGTGCTTGCGGGGGTTGAGCTTTGGCTCTTTGGACCCTCCTCTTAACTGTCAATCAACTGATGTACAGATTCCTGAGCCTACTGGGCTCTATCATATCTACATTTGAAACTGTGTATGGAGTCAGCCTCCACCACATCACTGCCTAATGCATTCCATCTGTTAACTACTCTGACACTGAAAAATTTCCTTCTAACGTCTCTGGCTCATGTGGGTACTCAGTTTCCACCTGTGTCCCCTTGTTTGCATCCCACCAGTGTTGAATAGTTTATCCTTGTTTACCCGGACGATTCCTCTGAGGATTTTGTAGGTTTTGATCATGTCTCCCCTTATTTTTCTGTCTTCCAGTGTCGCAAGGTGCATTTCCCGCAGCCTTTCCTCGTAACTCATGCCTCTTAGTTCTGGGACTAGTCTAGTGGCATACCTTTGGACTTTTTCCAGCTTAGTCTTGTGCTTGAGAAGGTATGGGCTCCATGCTGGGGCCGCATACTCCAGGATTGGTCTTACATATGTGGTGTACAAGACTCTGAATGATTCCTTACACAGGTTCCTGAACGCTGTTCTGATGTTAGCCAGCCTCGCATATGCCGCAGACGTTATTCTTTTTATGTGGGCTTCAGGAGACAGGTTTGGTGTGATATCAACTTCTAGATCTTTCTCTCTATCCTTTTCATTAAGTACTTCATCTCCTATTCTATATCCTGTATCTGGCCTCCTGTTTCCACTGCCTAGTTTCATTACTTTGCATTTACTCGGGTTGAACTTCAACAGCCATTTGTTGGACCATTCACTCAGTCTGTCTAGGTCATCTTGTAGCCTCCTACTATCGTCCTCAGTTTCAATCCTCCTCATAATTTTTGCATCATCGGCAAACATTGAGAGAAACGATTCTATACCCTCTGGGAGATCATTTACATATACCAGAAACATTATAGGTCCAAGGACTGACCCCGGCGGGACTCCACTCGTAACGTCTCGCCAATCTGAGACCTCACCCCTCACACTGATTCGTTGTCTCCTGTTGCTTAGGTACTCCTGTATCTAACGGAGTACCTTCCCTTTCACTCCAGCCTGCATCTCCAGCTTTTTCACTATTCTCTTGTGTGGCACTGTATCAAAGGCTTTCTGACAATCCAAAAATATGCAGTCTGCCCACCCTTCTCTTTCTTGCCTTATTTTTGTTGCCTGGTCGTAGAATTCAAGTAACCCTGTGAGGCAGGACCTGCCATCCCTGAATCCATGTTGGTGCTGTGTTACAAAGTTCTTTCGCTCCAGGTGCTCCACTAGCTTTCTTCGCACAATCTTCTCCATCATCTTGCATGGTATGCAGGTTAGGGACACTGGCCTGTAGTTCAGTGCCTCCTGTCTATCCCCTTTCCCCTATCCCCTGTGTGTGTGTGTGTGTGTGTGTGTGTGTGTGTGTGTGTGTGTGTGTGTGTGTGTGTGTGTGTGTGTGTGTGTGTGTGTGTGTGTGTGTGTGTGGGGGTTGCGTGCGTGTATACACCCCACGTTACCATTGCCACACATCAGGTGCCTGGGGCACGCCACCTCCAACATGGCGTCTCCGTCATTAAAACTTCCTCCATAATGACACAGCTCCACGCTGGCCCATGGCGAGCCCCGTGCCGCGCCAACACTTAGCCCCTCCTCTCCTGTCTCCACCTGTCTCCACCCACCACTACTGTCACCACGCCTGTCTGCACCTGTCTCCACCCACCAGTACTGTCACCACGCCTGTCACCACGCCTGTCTCCACCCACCACTACTGTCACCACGCCTGTCTCCACCTGTCTCCACCCACCAGTACTGTCACCACGCCTGTCTGCACCTGTCTCCACCCACCACTACTGTCACCACGCCTGTCTCCACCCACCACTACTGTCACCACGCCTGTCTGCACCTGTCTCCACCCACCAGTACTGTCACCACGCCTGTCTCCACCCACCAGTACTGTCACCACGCCTGTCTCCACCCACCACTACTGTCACCACGCCTGTCTGCACCTGTCTCCACCCACCAGTACTGTCACCACGCCTGTCTCCACCTGTCTCCACCCACCAGTACTGTCACCACGCCTGTCTCCACCCACCACTACTGTCACCACGCCTGTCTGCACCTGTCTCCACCCACCAGTACTGTCACCACGCCTGTCTCCACCTGTCTCCACCCACCAGTACTGTCACCACGCCTGTCTGCACCTGTCTCCACCCACCAGTACTGTCACCACGCCTGTCTCCACCCACCACTACTGTCACCACGCCTGTCTGCACCTGTCTCCACCCACCAGTACTGTCACCACGCTTCTCTCCACCCACCAGTACTGTCACCACGCCTGTCTCCACCCACCACTACTGTCACCACGCCTGTCTGCACCTGTCTCCACCCACCAGAACTGTCACCACGCCTGTCTGCACCTGTCTCCACCCACCAGTACTGTCACCACGCCTGTCTCCACCCACCAGTACTGTCACCACGCCTGTCTCCACCTGTCTCCACCCACCAGTACTGTCACCACGCCTGTCTCCACCTGTCTCCACCCACCACTACTGTCACCACGCCTGTCGGCACCTGTCTCCACCCACCAGTACTGTCACCACGCCTGTCTCCACCTGTCTCCACCCACCACTACTGTCACCACACCTGTCTCCACCTGTCTCCACCCACCAGTACTGTCACCACGCCTATCTCCACCCACCAGTACTGTCACCACGCCTGTCTCCACCTGTCTCCACCCACCACTACTGTCACCACGCCTGTCTCCACTTGTCTCCACCCACCAGTACTGTCACCACGCCTGTCTCCACCTGTCTCCACCCACCACTACTGTCACCACACCTGTCTCCATCTGTCTCCACCCACCAGTACTATCACCACGCCTGTCTCCACCCACCACTACTGTCACCACGCCTGTCTCCACCTGTCTCCACCCACCAGTACTGTCACCACGCCTGTCTCCACCTGCCTCCACCCACCACTACTGTCACCACACCTGTCTCCACCTGTCTCCACCCACCAGTACTGTCACCACGCCTGTCTCCACCTGTCTTAACCCACCAGTACTGTCACCACGCCTGTCTCCACCCACCAGTACTGTCACCACGCCTGTCTGCACCTGTCTCCACCCACCACTACTGTCACCACGCCTGTCTCCACCTGTCTCCACCCACCACTACTGTCACCACGCCTGTCTCCACCTGTCTCCACCCACCAGTACTGTCACCACGCCTGTCTGCACCTGTCTCCACCCACCACTACTGTCACCACGCCTGTCTCCACCCACCAGTACTGTCACCACGCCTGTCTGCACCTGTCTCCACCCACCAGTACTGTCACCACGCCTGTCTCCACCTGTCTCCACCCACCAGTACTGTCACCACGCCTGTCTCCACCCACCAGTACTGTCACCACGCCTGTCTCCACCCACCAGTACTGTCACCACGCCTGTCTGCACCTGTCTCCACCCACCAGTACTGTCACCACGCCTGTCTCCACCTGTCTCCACCCACCACTACTGTCACCACACCTGTCTTCACCTGTCTCCACCCACCACTACTGTCACCACGCCTGTCTCCACCCACCAGTACTGTCACCACGCCTGTCTGCACCTGTCTCCACCAACCAGTACTGTCACCACGCCTGTCTCCACCTGTCTCCACCCACCACTACTGTCACCACGCCTGTCTTCACCCACCAGTACTGTCATCACGCCTGTCTGCACCTGTCTCCACCCACCAGTACTGTCACCACGCCTGTCTCCACCTGTCTCCACCCACCACTACTGTCACCACGCCTGTCTCCACCCACCAGTACTGTCACCACGCCTGTCTGCACCTGTCTCCACCCACCAGTACTATCACCACGCCTGTCTCCACCCACCAGTACTGTCACCACGCCTGTCTGCACCTGTCTCCACCCACCACTACTGTCACCACGCCTGTCTCCACCTGTCTCCACCCACCACTACTGTCACCACGCCTGTCTCCACCCACCAGTACTGTCACCACGCCTGTCTCCACCTGTCTTCACCCACCAGTACTGTCACCACGCCTGTCTCCACCCACCAGTACTGTCACCACGCCTGTCTGCACCTGTCTCCACCCACCACTACTGTCACCACGCCTGTCTCCACCTGTCTCCACCCACCACTACTGTCACCACGCCTGTCTCCACCTGTCTCCACCCACCAGTACTGTCACCACGCCTGTCTTCACCTGTCTCCACCCACCACTACTGTCACCACGCCTGTCTCCATCCACCAGTACTGTCACCACGCCTGTCTGCACCTGTCTCCACCCACCAGTACTGTCACCACGCCTGTCTCCACCCACCAGTACTGTCACCACGCCTGTCTGCACCTGTCTCCACCCACCACTACTGTCACCACGCCTGTCTCCACCTGTCTCCACCCACCACTACTGTCACCACGCCTGTCTCCACCCACCAGTACTGTCACCACGCCTGTCTCCACCTGTCTTCACCCACCAGTACTGTCACCACGCCTGTCTCCACCCACCAGTACTGTCACCACGCCTGTCTGCACCTGTCTCCACCCACCACTACTGTCACCACGCCTGTCTCCACCTGTCTTCACCCACCAGTATTGTCACCACGCCTGTCTCCACCCACCAGTACTGTCACCACGCCTGTCTGCACCTGTCTCCACCCACCACTACTGTCACCACGCCTGTCTCCACCTGTCTCCACCCACCAGTACTGTCACCACGCCTGTCTGCACCTGTCTCCACCCACCACTACTGTCACCACGCCTGTCTCCACCTGTCTCCACCCACCAGTACTGTCACCACGCCTGTCTCCACCTGTCTCCACCCACCACTACTGTCACCACGCCTGTCTCCACCCACCAGTACTGTCACCATGCCTGTCTGCACCTGTCTCCACCCACCAGTACTGTCACCACGCCTGTCTCCACCTGTCTCCACCCACCACTACTGTCACCACACCTGTCTCCACCTGTCTCCACCCACACTACTGTCACCACGCCTGTCTCCACCCACCAGTACTGTCACCACGCCTGTCTGCACCTGTCTCCACCCACCAGTACTGTCACCACGCCTGTCTCCACCCACCACTACTGTCACCACGCCTGTCTTCACCCACCAGTACTGTCACCACGCCTGTCTGCACCTGTCTCCACCCACCAGTACTGTCACCACGCCTGTCTCCACCTGTCTCCACCCACCACTACTGTCACCACGCCTGTCGCCACCCACCAGTACTGTCACCACGCCTGTCTGCACCTGTCTCCACCCACCAGTACTGTCACCACGCCTGTCTCCACCCACCAGTACTGTCACCACGCCTGTCTGCACCTGTCTCCACCCACCACTACTGTCACCACGCCTGTCTCCACCCACCAGTACTGTCACCACGCCTGTCTGCACCTGTCTCCACCAACCAGTACTGTCACCACGCCTGTCTCCACTTGTCTCCACCCACCACTACTGTCACCACGCCTGTCTTCACCCACCAGTACTGTCACCACGCCTGTCTGCACCTGTCTCCACCCACCAGTACTGTCACCACGCCTGTCTCCACCTGTCTCCACCCACCACTACTGTCACCACGCCTGTCTCCACCCACCAGTACTGTCACCACGCCTGTCTGCACCTGTCTCCACCCACCAGTACTATCACCACGCCTGTCTCCACCCACCAGTACTGTCACCACGCCTGTCTGCACCTGTCTCCACCCACCACTACTGTCACCACGCCTGTCTCCACCTGTCTTCACCCACCAGTATTGTCACCACGCCTGTCTCCACCCACCAGTACTGTCACCACGCCTGTCTCCACCTGTCTCCACCCACCACTACTGTCACCACGCCTGTCTGCACCTGTCTAGACCCACCACTACTGTCACCACGCCTGTCTCCACCCACCAGTACTGTCACCACGCCTGTCTGCACCTGTCTCCACCCACCAGTACTGTCACCACGCCTGTCTCCACCTGTCTCCACCCACCAGTACTGTCACCACGCCTGTCTCCACCTGTCTCCACCCACCACTACTGTCACCACGCCTGTCTCCACCCACCAGTACTGTCACCACGCCTGTCTGCACCTGTCTCCACCCACCAGTACTGTCACCACGCCTGTCTCCACCTGTCTCCACCCACCACTACTGTCACCACACCTGTCTCCACCTGTCTCCACCCACACTACTGTCACCACGCCTGTCTCCACCCACCAGTACTGTCACCACGCCTGTCTGCACCTGTCTCCACCCACCAGTACTGTCACCACGCCTGTCTCCACCCACCACTACTGTCACCACGCCTGTCTTCACCCACCAGTACTGTCACCACGCCTGTCTGCACCTGTCTCCACCCACCAGTACTGTCACCACGCCTGTCTCCACCTGTCTCCACCCACCACTACTGTCACCACGCCTGTCGCCACCCACCAGTACTGTCACCACGCCTGTCTGCACCTGTCTCCACCCACCAGTACTGTCACCACGCCTGTCTCCACCCACCAATACTGTCACCACGCCTGTCTGCACCTGTCTCCACCCACCACTACTGTCACCACGCCTGTCTCCACCCACCAGTACTGTCACCACGCCTGTCTGCACCTGTCTCCACCAACCAGTACTGTCACCACGCCTGTCTCCACCTGTCTCCACCCACCACTACTGTCACCACGCCTGTCTCCACCCACCAGTACTGTCACCACGCCTGTCTCCACCTGTCTTCACCCACCAGTACTGTCACCACGCCTGTCTCCACCCACCAGTACTGTCACCACGCCTGTCTGCACCTGTCTCCACCCACCACTACTGTCACCACGCCTGTCTCCACCTGTCTCCACCCACCACTACTGTCACCACGCCTGTCTCCACCTGTCTCCACCCACCAGTACTGTCACCACGCCTGTCTCCACCTGTCTCCACCCACCACTACTGTCACCACGCCTGTCTCCACCCACCAGTACTGTCACCACGCCTGTCTGCACCTGTCTCCACCCACCAGTACTGTCACCACGCCTGTCTCCACCCACCAGTACTGTCACCACGCCTGTCTGCACCTGTCTCCACCCACCACTACTGTCACCACGCCTGTCTCCACCTGTCTCCACCCACCACTACTGTCACCACGCCTGTCTCCACCCACCAGTACTGTCACCACGCCTGTCTCCACCTGTCTTCACCCACCAGTACTGTCACCACGCCTGTCTCCACCCACCAGTACTGTCACCACGCCTGTCTGCACCTGTCTCCACCCACCACTACTGTCACCACGCCTGTCTCCATCTGTCTCCACCCACCACTACTGTCACCACGCCTGTCTCCACCTGTCTCCACCCACCAGTACTGTCACCACGCCTGTCTGCACCTGTCTCCACCCACCACTACTGTCACCACGCCTGTCTCCACCCACCAGTACTGTCACCACGCCTGTCTGCACCTGTCTCCACCCACCAGTACTGTCACCACGCCTGTCTCCACCTGTCTCCACCCACCAGTACTGTCACCACGCCTGTCTGCACCTGTCTCCACCCACCAGTACTGTCACCACGCCTGTCTCCACCCACCACTACTGTCACCACGCCTGTCTGCACCTGTCTCCACCCACCAGTACTGTCACCACGCCTGTCTCCACCCACCAGTACTGTCACCACGCCTGTCTCCACCCACCACTACTGTCACCACGCCTGTCTGCACCTGTCTCCACCCACCAGTACTGTCACCACGCCTGTCTGCACCTGTCTCCACCCACCAGTACTGTCACCACGCCTGTCTCCACCCACCAGTACTGTCACCACGCCTGTCTCCACCTGTCTCCACCCACCAGTACTGTCACCACGCCTGTCTGCACCTGTCTCCACCCACCACTACTGTCACCACGCCTGTCGGCACCTGTCTCCACCCACCAGTACTGTCACCACGCCTGTCTCCACCTGTCTCCACCCACCACTACTGTCACCACGCCTGTCTCCACCCACCAGTACTGTCACCACGCCTGTCTCCACCTGTCTTCACCCACCAGTACTGTCACCACGCCTGTCTCCACCCACCAGTACTGTCACCACGCCTGTCTGCACCTGTCTCCACCCACCACTACTGTCACCACGCCTGTCTCCATCTGTCTCCACCCACCACTACTGTCACCACGCCTGTCTCCACCTGTCTCCACCCACCAGTACTGTCACCACGCCTGTCTGCACCTGTCTCCACCCACCACTACTGTCACCACGCCTGTCTCCACCCACCAGTAATGTCACCACGCCTGTCTGCACCTGTCTCCACCCACCAGTACTGTCACCACGCCTGTCTCCACCTGTCTCCACCCACCAGTACTGTCACCACGCCTGTCTCCACCTGTCTCCACCCACCACTACTGTCACCACGCCTGTCTCCACCCACCAGTACTGTCACCACGCCTGTCTGCACCTGTCTCCACCCACCAGTACTGTCACCACGCCTGTCTCCACCTGTCTCCACCCACCACTACTGTCACCACACCTGTCTCCACCTGTCTCCACCCACCACTACTGTCACCACGCCTGTCTCCACCCACCAGTACTGTCACCACGCCTGTCTGCACCTGTCTCCACCCACCAGTACTGTCACCACGCCTGTCTCCACCTGTCTCCACCCACCACTACTGTCACCACGCCTGTCTTCACCCACCAGTACTGTCACCACGCCTGTCTGCACCTGTCTCCACCCACCAGTACTGTCACCACGCCTGTCTCCACCTGTCTCCACCCACCACTACTGTCACCACGCCTGTCGCCACCCACCAGTACTGTCACCACGCCTGTCTGCACCTGTCTCCACCCACCAGTACTGTCACCACGCCTGTCTCCACCCACCAGTACTGTCACCACGCCTGTCTGCACCTGTCTCCACCCACCACTACTGTCACCACGCCTGTCTCCACCTGTCTCCACCCACCACTACTGTCACCACGCCTGTCTCCACCCACCAGTACTGTCACCACGCCTGTCTCCACCTGTCTTCACCCACCAGTACTGTCACCACGCCTGTCTCCACCCACCAGTACTGTCACCACGCCTGTCTGCACCTGTCTCCACCCACCACTACTGTCACCACGCCTGTCTCCACCTGTCTCCACCCACCACTACTGTCACCACGCCTGTCTCCACCTGTCTCCACCCACCAGTATTGTCACCACGCCTGTCTGCACCTGTCTCCACCCACCACTACTGTCACCACGCCTGTCTCCACCCACCAGTACTGTCACCACGCCTGTCTGCACCTGTCTCCACCCACCAGTACTGTCACCACGCCTGTCTCCACCTGTCTCCACCCACCAGTACTGTCACCACGCCTGTCTCCACCTGTCTCCACCCACCACTACTGTCTCCACGCCTGTCTCCACCCACCAGTACTGTCACCACGCCTGTCTGCACCTGTCTCCACCCATCAGTACTGTCACCACGCCTGTCTCCACCTGTCTCCACCCACCACTACTGTCACCACACCTGTCTCCACCTGTCTCCACCCACCACTACTGTCACCACGCCTGTCTCCACCCACCAGTACTGTCACCACGCCTGTCTGCACCTGTCTCCACCCACCAGTACTGTCACCACGCCTGTCTCCACCTGTCTCCACCCACCACTACTGTCACCACGCCTGTCTTCACCCACCAGTACTGTCACCACGCCTGTCTGCACCTGTCTCCACCCACCAGTACTGTCACCACGCCTGTCTCTACCTGTCTCCACCCACCACTACTGTCACCACGCCTGTCTCCACCCACCAGTACTGTCACCACGCCTGTCTACACCCACCAGTACTGTCACCACGCCTGTCTCCACCCACCAGTACTGTCACCACGCCTGTCTGCACCTGTCTCCACCCACCAGTACTGTCACCACGCCTGTCTCCACCCACCAGTACTGTAACCACGCCTGTCTCCACCCACCAGTACTGTCACCACGCCTGTCTCCACCTATCTCCACCCACCACTACTGTCACCACGCCTGTCTCCACCCACCAGTACTGTCACCACGCCTGTCTGCACCTGTCTCCACCCACCAGTACTGTCACCACGCCTGTCTCCACCTGTCTCCACCCACCAGTACTGTCACCACGCCTGTCTGCACCTGTCTCCACCCACCAGTACTGTCACCACGCCTGTCTCCACCCACCAGTACTGTCACCACGCCTGTCTGCACCTGTCTCCACCCACCAGTACTGTCACCACGCCTGTCTGCACCTGTCTCCACCCACCAGTACTGTCACCACGCCTGTCTCCACCTGTCTCCACCCACCACTACTGTCACCACGCCTGTCTCCACCCACCAGTACTGTCACCACGCCTGTGTGCACCTGTCTCCACCCACCAGTACTGTCACCACGCCTGTCTCCACCTGTCTCCACCCACCACTACTGTCACCACGCCTGTCTCCACCCACCAGTACTGTCACCACGCCTGTCTGCACCTGTCTCCACCCACCAGTACTGTTACCACGCCTGTCTCCACCCTCCAGTACTGTCACCACGCCTGTCTCCACCTGTCTCCACCCACCAGTACTATCACCACGCGTGTCTCCACCCACCAGTACTGTCACCACGCCTGTCTCCACCCACAGTACTGTCACCACGCCTGTCTCCACCCACCAGTACTGTCACCACGCCTGTCTCCACCCACCAGTACTGTCACCACGCCTGTCTCCACCCACCAGTACTGTCACCACGCCTGTCTCCACCCACCAGTACTGTCACCACGCCTGTCTCCACCCACCAGTACTGTCACCACGCCTGTCTCCACCCACCAGCACTGTCACCACGCCTGTCTCCACCCACCAGTACTGTCACCACGCCTGTCTCCACCCACCAGTACTGTCACCACGCCTGTCTCCACCCACCAGTACTGTCACCACGCCTGTCTCCACCTGTCTCCACCCACCAGTACTGTCACCACGCCTGTCTGCACCTGTCTCCACCCACCACTACTGTCACCACGCCTGTCTCCACCCACCACTACTGTCACCACGCCTGTCTCCACCTGTCTCCACCCACCAGTACTGTCACCACGCCTGTCTGCACCTGTCTCCACCCACCACTACTGTCACCACGCCTGTCTCCACCCACCAGTACTGTCACCACGCCTGTCTGCACCTGTCTCTACCCACCAGTACTGTCACCACGCCTGTCTCCACCTGTCTCCACCCACCAGTACTGTCACCACGCCTGTCTGCACCTGCCTCCACCCACCACTACTGTCACCACGCCTGTCTCCACCTGTCTCCACCCACCACTACTGTCACCACGCCTGTCTGCACCTGTCTCCACCCACCAGTACTGTCACCACGCCTGTCTGCACCTGTCTCCACCCACCACTACTGTCACCACGCCTGTCTGCACCTGTCTCCACCCACCACTACTGTCACCACGCCTGTCTGCACCTGTCTCCACCCACCACTACTGTCACCACGCCTGTCTCCACCTGTCTCCACCCACCAGTACTGTCACCACGCCTGTCTCCACCCACCACTACTGTCACCACGCCTGTCTCCACCCACCCTACTGTCACCACGCCTGTCTCCACCCACCACTACTGTCACCACTGTCTCCACCCACCACTACTGTCACCACGCCTGTCTCCACCCACCACTACTGTCACCACGCCTGTCTCCACCTGTCTCCACCCACCAGTACTGTCACCACACCTGTCTGCACCTGACTCCACCCACCAGTACTGTCACCACACCTGTCTGCACCTGTCTCCACCCACCAGTACTGTCACCCCACCTGTCTGCACCTGTGACAGCCACAAACAACACTAGCCAGAATATAAGTTACGGTGAGGAAGTCAAAAAGACCACACGAGGCATCACCACACGAGGCACCACCACACGAGGCATCACCACACGAGGCATCACCACACGAGGCACCACCACACGAGGCACCACCACACGAGGCATCACCACACGAGGCATCACCACACGAGGCATCACCACACGAGGCATCACCACACGAGGCATCACCACACGAGGCACCACCACACGAGGCACCACCACACGAGGCATCACCACACGAGGCACCACCACACGAGGCACCACCACACGAGGCATCACCACACGAGGCATCACCACACGAGGCACCACCACACGAGGCATCACCACACGAGGCATCACCACACGAGGCACCACCACACGAGGCACCACCACACGAGGCACCACCACACGAGGCACCACCACACGAGGCATCACCACACGAGGCACCACCACACGAGGCACCACCACACGAGGCATCACCACACGAGGCATCACCACACGAGGCATCACCACACGAGGCATCACCACACGAGGCATCACCACACGAGGCATCACCCCACGAGGCATCACCCACGAGGCATCACCACACGAGGCATCACCACACGAGGCACCACCACACGAGGCATCACCACACGAGGCATCACCACACGAGGCATCACCACACGAGGCATCACCACACGAGGCATCACCACACGAGGCATCACCACACGAGGCATCACCACACGAGGCATCACCACACGAGGCATCACCCCACGAGGCATCACCACACGAGGCATCGCCACACGAGGCACCACCACACGAGGCATCACCACACGAGGTATCACCACACGAGGCATCACCACACGAGGCATCATCACACGAGGCATCACCCTGGACAAATCTCAGAAATCAGGAAAAAGCCATATGTAAAAAGGGCGGTTAATATTATTATTAACATCTTTATTGACAAAATTAATTACAATTTTGCCTAATCTGAGGATTACAATTAAGTCTTATTAAAGTGAGGATAATGCTGGTATTCACTGTCTCGCAGGACAGAGGGTCATACACAAGACAATAAACTACTACATATATATCATGGTTGCAATCAATGTTTTAATTTATGAATATGTAAAACAACTTTCTATTGTGCACTGCCACACAAGGGCAGGGATGGGTTCGTAAGTGATGCAGCTTAGAAGTGATATAAATAAAATTGTTCTTCATTCTTTAAAATGGATAAGCAAATGTTGGATAAATTGTTACGATGTCGTCCAGAACTCCTGAGTCAATAAAATAGTTACACAGTTGGTGGTACAAGAGGCCAGGAGGTCTAAAGTCCTTTACGGCTTCACATTCATCAATATAGTGTTCTAGTGAATGCATTAAAGGTTTATCACAGAGTTTACAATCTGAGTATTCTGGTAGTGGCTCAGCCTCACTAACCTGCCAGATGTGTCTATAGCCAAGGCGGATTACCACAATGACTACATCACACTGCCTGGTCCAGTTACTGTGCTGACCATACAAATACCTATTATTACAAAACTTTTAATACTGAAGCTTTCAGGTCTCTAAGTATTTCTTAGTTCTTGTATACCTGAAGTAATTTCTTTAATTTGCATGTTTCTAATAATTGCATTAGATAGTCCAAAGTCATAATCAATGTTATCTTTCCTGCAAGCTTCTTTGCCCAATCTATCTACAGTCATGTTTTCCAACTCCAACATGGGATAAATTCAACGATAAAAAAAATCCACACAAATTTTATACAAGAGTTATTGGCAAAAATTACATTCCATTTAGTATTACAAGCTACTTCAGACATACATTGTGATTTGTTATTTAAGGACTGCAGAGCACTTTCAGAGTCACAGAATATCACTCCACCACCATTGAGCTTAAAGTATTCAGTGGCTAGATGCCCAATAGCTCGGTCTGTGTCGTGTTTGCCCAGTTGTTCAATCTCTGTGTACTAGACATGATCATTTCATTCCCTTTATATACTGCACATGCACAACCTGTTCTGTCAGTGCCTGCACAGTAGAACTGTGCAGAACTGTCTAACTACACAGAGCCATCAGTAAAGGCATAGGATTCAGTCGGTTTGAGATTTTGAAGATGACTGTCAATAGCTTCTAATGTTATACATCTCATAGTTTCAGTGTTATACATTTGTTTTACACTGATGGGTGTATAGTGTATAGAGACCTGTACATCTTTCTAAGGGGGAATATAGTGAACAGTTTTATCAGGATTAAGAGACACATTCAGTTTCAGAAGATTATAGGCACAACAACTGAGCCACACACTGTAAGGAGCTTTTTGCGGCGGCTTGAGGGAATAGTCAGAATTGTTTAGAACGGATCTCAATTTAATTTGAATAGAGCTGGGAGGACCATAATTTTTTAAGGCCTGGATGTAGTAGAGAATGATGCCATGCGCATCATCCTGGGGTGTCCTAGAACTGTCACAATTGTTAACATGAGGAAGGAACTAAAATTACCTTCCATTTACGAACGCATAGTTCTACTTAGTACTATGTTTTGCGCCAGAGGGCGGTTGTACACACCGTGTGCCTGGAACACCCACCGCGCAGGTTCGAACCCTTATCACGGCTCCTATGGATGTTCTCTAAAATGTCACTAACAAGAACTTCCATGATCAATGTTAATCAGAAAAATAATTGTAGAACTGTGAAGTAAATTTTCCACACAGAGATGGAACACCATGGTTAACACACTGGGATTATCTGTATGACATGGTCGTCGACATGGTCGTGGACATGGTCGTTGATATGGTCGTTGACATGGTCGTTGACATGGTCGTTGACGTGGTCGTTGACATGGTCGTTGACATGGTCGTTGACATGGTCGTTGACATGGTCGTTGACATGGTCGTTGACATGGTCGTTGACATGGTAGTTGACATGGTCGTTGACATGGTCGTTGACGTGGTCGTGGACATGGTCGTGGATGTTACGGACCTGAGCCCAGCATCGTAGCACGGAGCGGTGACGACAATGCCATCTGTGGGTCTGCTCCCGAAACCCCCTCCAAATGGACGACACCATCTAGTGAGGACGGGATATACCGGCCACAGGGGCTGGATTCCCGTCTTAATCAGCTCGTAACATAGCCGCTGCTGACCTCTGGTGAGGTGATGCTTAGACAGCAACGCCATCTATGGAGTGGATAGGTGGGCGTTTGTGTCTAAGCCTGTAAGTGAGGTGCCCTAGAGTGTCCCTAGTACTGATGACGTGTCTGATTACAGAGTCGACCTGGGACTGCTGGATTGGATGGTGGGGCAGTCTACCCAAGGCAGCCAAAGTCTCTCCACGTGTTTGCTGCAGAAGCTGTGAGTTGCTCCCGGACGAACACTGCTGAGAGTGTTACCCTGCCTGTGACGTGGCAGAGTTGAGGAATCGTCGTACCCGGGGGTTGACTGGTGAAAGAGACTAGCCACTGTGGTGAGGAGTGATCTGTGGAATCACACGAGGCTCCTGCCTAGGGCTCGCAACCCTAGTATCGGTTGTGGAGTGGCCTACGCAGCGGAGCTGATTGGAACCTGCCAGCTACAGGCTGGATTTGTGGTTGAAGGCCTCCACGACGGTGCACCCAGTGGGACTGTGATTTGGCTGGCCTGTGGCCAGGGTAGATTCGCCTAGAGAATCGAAGGATTCATCGTGGGCCATAAAGAAGAGAACCAGGGCTACTTATCGTGAGCACCGTGAAACATCCTGAGTTTTCAGAGGAAGACAAGTTATTGTACATAAGTGTAGTTATAGACCCAGTGACAGATATTTATTTATTGGTGGTGGTAATTATATATTTAAATTAGTGCGTTTGTATCCCTTCCCCTTTAATTTACTTGCGTTACGGAACACACCCCTTGAAAGCCACTACTAACTTGGGGCCGGATTCCCAAATTCTAATAACATCAGAAAAGAACCCAGTTGCGACCCAATAGGGCTGTAACATAATTGGCATCCCCAGCGGGATCCGACCCCTTGTCAAGTATGTTTGACAGGGGTGGTGAAGTGGCACAATCCCTGTAAATAATTCCCCCTGTGTGTGACTATTAGGACGTTATACGTCCTGTGCGGTGCTCGGTGTGATTCAGTGCAATATTGTAGAGTGCGGTGATCGCTGTGATTGAGTGCAATATTGTGTAGTGCGGTGTCCGGTGTAATTACTTGCAATATTGGCAAGTGCGGTGTTAGGTGCGATAAAGTGCAATATTGAGGTAGTACAGTGCTTGGTGCGTTAAGTGCTAACGTGAAAGCGGGTGTGTTAAGTGCTAATGTTCCATCTAAGTGACAATGGCAGAAAAAGCGACCATCGATGATCTGGACGATGTTCAGGCCTTTCTGAACAAGGAGGACTGTCTTGTCAGATTAAAATATCTGGGGAAACAGGAACTTGTACTAGTGAGTGCCTACCTGGAGATCAAGATACGTGCCAGTGATTCCCGTGTGGAGATCTTGTCCAAGGTTCACCGGCATTTGATGGCCGAGGAGAAACAGGAAAGCGAGGCACAAATTACGAAAGAAAGTGAGGAAGTAGCTGAAAAGGAAGATAAGGGCAGTGACATAAGTTTACTTACAGTCAAAATGCGTGCCTTGGAAATAAATCGTGAGATAGAATGGAAGAAATTAGAATTAGAACGAGAATTAAAAGATAAAGAAATGGAGATGAAAGGTAAAGAATTAGAGATGAGGCGTTTAGAATTAGAACGAGAAAGAGAAAGAGAAGAAAGAGAAAGACAAGAGCGAGAAAAAGAACGAGAAAGAGAAGAGAAGAGAAAGAGAAAGAGAGAGAAGAAGAGAGAACGAGAAAGAGAAAGAAAGAGAGAGAAGAACGAGAAAGAGAAGAACGAGATAGGCAAGAACGACGAGACAGAGAGAAAAAGAGAGACAACATGAGCTAGAAGTATTGCGATTAGGTGGTCGGAGGCAAACAACGGACACAAGTATTTTCGATCCGGTAAGGAACATCAAAATGGTCCCGAAGTTCAACGAGAAGGAAGTTTCGAAGTTCTTCGCGTCCTTCGAGAAAGTCGCAGCCTCTTTGGAGTGGCCAAAGGAGAATTGGGCCATCATGATACAGTCCGTCTTGACTGGGAAGGCCCAAATCGCCTACTCCACGTTGTCCCTTGATGACTCCGGCGATTACGACATGGTGAAGAGGGTCGTGCTCATTGCGTACCAATTGGTACCTGAGGCGTACAGGCAGAAGTTTAGAAACCTGAAAAAGACCTCAGAGCACACTTTCACCGAATTCGCGACCATCAAGGAGCGGCTTTTCCAAGAATGGTGTGCCTCTCGGAAGGTGGAGACCAAAGAAGACCTCGAGCAGCTCGTACTGTTAGAGGACTTCAAAGACTGCCTGGCAGGAGATCTAAAGACGTACCTAGAAGAGCAGCAGGTGGAGACCTTGAGTGCGGTAGCCACCATGGCTGAGGAATACATCCTGACGTATAGGTCTTCCACTAGGTATGTCTCGAAGAATCACCCCCGTCTGTTTGGTAAGCCTCGTCAGGAAGAGGAGAGACCCGTCCCACAAAGCGCTGTGAAGACGCCCCCAAGTAGCCCTCGAAGGATCAGTCCTAACAGTCCGAAGCCCCGTAGTCCGAGGAGGAATATGGTGTGCTGGACTTATGGGCAGAAAGGGCATGTAGCTGCTATGTGCCGAGGCAGAAGAGGTAGCGGCCCATGTAGGGAGGTTATGCTGATGAGCTGTGTGACACCACCACAGGGAACCCCGTCCCTGATGACTAGTCAGGAAGGACCAAGATTGTTTTCCCCTCACACTTCAAGGGGGTATGCATCGAGTGATCATACTGGTAGATCAGTGGTAGTGCTCAGAGATAGTGGAGCAGCCCAGTCCCTGATCGTGAGAAACTCGTTACCCGAAGGAGTGAGTGTGGATGGGAGACAAAAGGTTGTCCTGGTTGGGTTTCCTAGGACGCGGTACGTTGCCCCCTTAGTGCCGGTACATCTAAACTCGCCTTACTTCAGCGGCACATGTGCGTTGGCAGTAGTCGATACCCTACCTATAGCTGGGATTGACGTGATACTAGCCAACGACTTGGGGACAGATTGGAGCTATAATCATCCAAAAATTGTGGACGAGTCAGCCGGAACAGCAAGGTCTGAGGTAACAGCAGGCATTGGTAACATCCAGGTACAGACAGACCCGGAATTAAATAACATGTTTAATTGTCCTCTACCCGACAGATCGAGAGCATTCTAGCAGAGACTCCTGATTCTTCTCCTGACAAGAAGCATGAGATTATGGTGGCAGAAGTGACTGAGCGAGAAGAGAGGCCTCACGTACTATCACCCACGGATACCCCAGAGTCTGGAGTGAAGGCACCTGTGTACTTGCGGTATGGCAAGGTACAGCATTCATTGAACCGGCCAGAGATTCCCCAGACGTCGGAGGTATGTGAGGTATGTGCGAAGGTTTTAGTGCCCTCTTCGGTCCAAACTAGGCTAATGGTTATAGCCGGCTATGGACATTCCAAGCTCAGGAAGCTTATCCCTCAGTTAACCAAATGTTTCCTAGCGGTATTTTTTGTTCTTGTGTGTGTTCTCAGTAAGGACCAGTGGACGACCCGACAGATGATGGCTCCCATGAACATCGCGAAGAGATCCCAGGGATTAGAGACGTGCACTGTGAGTGTTGCAGTCAAAGAAGGGACCTGGAAGGTGAAGGTGGATGCAGGAGGTATGAGATGTGATGATATGAGTGACTGTTTCCAACAGGTTGACACCCCCTGTGTGATTGCTGAGCCGGGATGTAGCGTTATGCGGAACGTTGATCGACCTGATGGTGGTAGAGCGGACACCATCTTTGATGTACGAACAGCCCTGTTGGGACTAGGTGTGGACCTAGTAGAGGCGTATGCTGTAAGTACTGACTTACCCACTGTCGCTGTCACTAAATTATCAGACCCCTGTATTCCAGGTTCCCGTCTCCCTGAAGGACCACCGGACCGGTACCAGAAATGCTGTCTGTGACCAGCCATCATCGGTGCCACGACACAGGGAAGTGTCGAGTCGCCCCAGATCGTGTCTATACCAATCCTTACTCGGGACACGTGAGATTATGCCCCTGCTTGACATCTTAGTGGAGGTGTGGAAGATCACATCAGGCAGGTCATCGCCTTACATCTTCGAGTTTCTTTTGTGCCAGAGTTTCTCATTAGGACAGTTCTGTGGACAAGACATCCTCGCCATTTCAGTTCTTAGTGTACGTGAGTCCATGTGGAGTTGTATCCACGTACTAATTTGGTTTGTGTTTTTCTTTATAGAAACCCAAACCAAATTCTTTTGGTGGGGAGATGTTATGGACCCGAGCCCAGCGTCATAGCACGGAGCGGTGACGACAACGCAATCTGTGGGTCAGCTCCCGAAACCCCCTCCAAATGGACGACGCCATCTAGTGAGGACGGGATATACCGGCCACAGGGGCTGGATTCCTGTCTTAATCAGCTCGTAACATAGCCGCTGCTGACCTCTGGTGAGGTGACGCTTAGACAGCAACGCCATCTATGGAGTGGATAGGTGGGCGTTTGTGTCTAAGCCTGTAAGTGAGGTGCCCTAGAGTGTCCCTAGTACTGATGACGTGTCTGATTACAGAGTCGACCTGGGACTGCTGGATTGGATGGTGGGGCAGTCTACCCAAGGCAGCCAAAGTCTCTCCACGTGTTTGCTGCAGAAGCTGTGAGTTGCTCCCAGAAGAACACTGCTGAGAGTGTTAGCCTGCCTGTGACGTGGCAGAGTTGAGGAATCGTCGTACCCGGGGGTTGACTGGTGAAAGAGACTAGCCACTGTGGTGAGGAGAGTGATCTGTGGAATCACACGAGGCTCCTGCCTAGGGCTCGCAACCCTAGTATTGGTCGTGGAGTGGCCTACGCAGCGGAGCTGATTGGAACCTGCCAGCTACAGGCTGGATTTGTGGTTGAAGGCCTCCACGACGGTGCACCCAGTGGGACTGTGATTTAGCTGGCCTGTGGCCAGGGTAGATTCGCCTAGAGAATCGAAGGATTCATCGTGGGCCACAAAGAAGAGAACCAGGGCTACTCATCGTGAGCACCATGAAACATCCTGAGTCTTCGGAGGAAGACAAGTTATTGTACATAAGTGTAGTTATAGACCCAGCGAGTGACTGTGAGATATTTATTTATTGGTGGTGGTAATTATATATTTAAATTAGTGCGTTTGTATCCCTTCCCCTTTAATTTACTTGCGTTACGGAACACACCCCTTGAAAGCCACTACTAACTTGGGGCCGGATTCCCAAATTCTAATAACATCAGAAAAGAACCCAGTTGCGACCCAATAGGGCCGTAACAGTGGACATGGTCCTTGACGTGGTCGTAGACATGGTCGTGGACATGATCGTGGACATGCTCGTTGACATGGTCCTCGACGTGGTCATGGACATGGTCGTTGACATGGTCGTTGCCATGGTCATTGACAAGGTCGTTGACATGGTCGTGGACATGATCGTTGACATGCTTGTTGACATGCTCGTTGACATGGTCCTCGACGTGGTCATGGACATGGTCGTTGACCTGGTCGTTGACGTGGTCGTGGATATGGTCGTTGACATAATCGTGGACATGGTCGTGGACGTGGTCGTTGACATGGTTGAGATCATGGTCGTGGACGTGGTCGTTGACATGGTCGTTGACATGGTCGTTGACGTGGCCGTTGACATGGTCGTTGACATGGTCGTTGACATGGTCGTTGACGTGGCCGTTGACATGGTCGTTGACGTGGTCGTTGACATGGTCGTTGACATAATCGTGGACATGGTCGTGGACGTGGTCGTTGACATGGTCGAGATCATGGTCGTGGACGTGGTCGTTGACATGGTCGTGGACATGGTCGTTGACATGGTCGTTGACGTGGTCGTTGACGTGGTCGTTGACATGGTCGTTGACGTGGTCGTTGACGTGGTCGTTGACGTGGTCGTTGACATGGTCGTTGACATGGTCGTTGACGTGGTCGTTGACGTGGTCGTTGACATGGTCGTTGACGTGGTCGTTGACATGGTCGTTGACGTGGTCGTTGACATGGTCCTTGACGTGGTCGTTGATGGGGTCCTTGACATGGTCGTTGACGTGGTCGTTGACGTGGTCGTTGACATGGTCGTTGACGTGGTCGTGGACATGATCGTTGACATGGTCCTTGACGTGCTCGTTGACATGGTCGCTGACAAGGTTGTTGACATGGTCGTGGACAAGGTCTTTGACATGGTCGTGGACATGGTCGTGGACATGGTCGTAGACATGGTCGTTGACATGGTCGTAGACATGGTCGTTGACATGGTCGTGGACAAGGTCTTTGACATGGTCGTTAACATGATCGTTGACAAGGTCGTTGACATGGTCGTGGACAAGGTCTTTGACATGGTCGTTGATGTGGTCGTTGACATGGTCGTTGACATGGTCGTTGACGTGGTCGTTGACATGGTCGTTGACATGGTCGTTGGCATGGTCGTTGGCATGGTCCTGACGTGGTCGTTGGCATGGTCGTTGGCATGGTCCTGACGTGGTCGTTGACATGGTCTTGGACATGATCGTTGACATGATCGTTGACATGGTCGTGGACATGGTCGTGGACATTGTTGTTGACATGGTCAATGACGTGGTCGTTGACATGGTCGTTGACATGGTCGTTGACGTGGTCGTTGACGTGGTCGTTGACGTGGTCGTTGACATGGTCTTGACATGGTCGTGGACGTACTCGTTGACATGGTCGTTGGCATGGTCGTTGACATGGTCGTGGACATGATTGTTGACATGGTCAATGACGTGGTCGTTGACATGGTCGCTGACATGGTCGTTGACATGGTCGTGGACGTAGTCGTTGACATGGTCGTTGACATGGTCCTTGACGTGGTCGTTGACATGGTCGTTGACATGGTCGTTGACATGGTCGTTGGCATGGTCGTTGACGTGGTCCTTGACGTGGTCGTTGATATGGTCGTTGACATGGTCCTTTACGTGGTCGTTGATATGGTCGTTGACATGGTCGTTGACATGGTCGTGGACATGGTTGTTGACATGGTCAATGACGTGGTCGTTGACATGGTCGCTGACATGGTCGTTGACATGGTTGGACGTAGTCGTGACATGGTTGACATGACATGGTCGTTGACATGGTCGTTGACATGGTCGTTGGCATGGTCGTTGACGTGGTCGTTGACGTGGTCGTTGATATGGTCGTTGACATGGTCGTTGACGTGGTCCTTTACGTGGTCGTTGATATGGTCGTTGACATGGTCGTTGACATGGTCTTGGACATGGTCGTGGACATGGTTGTTGACATGGTCAATGACGTGGTCGTTGACATGGTCGTTGACATGGTCGTGGACATGGTCCCTGACGTGGTCGTGGACAGGGTCGTTGAAATGGTCGTGGACATGGTCGTTGACGTGGTCGTTGACATGGTCGTTGACGTGGTCGTTGACATGGTCGTTACATGGTCCTTGACATGGTAGCGAAAATAAGACAAGAGAGAGGGACAGGTTGACTGCATCTTCCTAGACTGCCGGAAATCCTTTGATACAATCCTTCTCAGGTGGGAGAGACTGAACTGTGTGTGGGGGGTGTGGGACCTGGGAGTTGACATAACACCAACACCAACAGTTCACCTGAACATGATAACGACAACATATGGGAAGGTAACAAACATAATAACACTAATTAAGAATGTAAACAAGGAGGCTGCTAAGTCATCACACACTACCCTTGTGAGACCAGAGTAAGCAGCTCCAGCACGGAACCCCACACATCGTGTAGCATTAATTAACACAATCTTGTGAAAGTTGAGAAGTTTGCAACTAGATTAGTGAAAGACTTAGACGGTCTGAGCCATGAGCACAGGTTGAGGGAACTGTTGAGACAGGGAGTCTCCCGGGTGACAGGGGAGTCTCCCGGATGACAGGGGAGTCTCCCGGGTGACAGGGGAGTCTCCCGGGTGACAGGGGAGTCTCCCGGGTGACAGGGGAGTCTCCCGGGTGACAGGGGAGTCTCCCGGGTGACAGGGGAGACAGGGGAGTCTCCCGGGTGACGGAGTCTCCCGGGTGACAGGGGAGTCTCCCGGGTGACAGGGAGTCTCCCGGGTGACAGGGAGTCTCCCGGATGACAGGGAGTCTCCGGGTGACAGGGAGTCTCCCGGGTGACAGGGAGTCTCCCGGATGACAGGGAGTCTCCGGATGACAGGGAGTCTCCCGGATGACAGTGAGTCTCCCGGATGACAGGGAGTCTCCCGGATGACAGGGAGTCTCCCGGGTGACAGGGAGTCTCCCAGGGATGACAGGGAGTCTCCCGGATGACAGGGAGTCTCCCGGGTGACAGGGAGGGATGACAGGGAGTCTCCCGGAGTCTCCCGGGTGACAGGGAGTCTCCCGGATGACAGGGAGTCTCCCGGGTGACAGGGAGTCTCCCGGATGACAGGGGAGTCTCCCGGGTGACAGGGAGTCTCCCGGATGACAGGGGAGTCTCCCGGATGACAGGGGAGTCTCCCGGATGACAGGGGAGTCTCCCGGATGACAGGGGAGTCTCCCGGATGACAGGGGAGTCTCCCGGATGACAGGGGAGTCTCCCGGATGACAGGGGAGTCTCCCGGATGACAGGGGAGTCTCCCGGATGACAGGGGAGTCTCCCGGATGACAGGGGAGTCTCCCGGATGACAGGGGAGTCTCCCGGATGACAGGGGAGTCTCCCGGATGACAGGGGAGTCTCCCGGATGACAGGGGAGTCTCCCGGATGACAGGGGAGTCTCCCGGATGACAGGGGAGTCTCCCGGATGACAGGGGAGTCTCCCGGATGACAGGGGAGTCTCCCGGATGACAGGGAGTCTCCCGGATGACAGGGGAGTCTCCCGGATGACAGGGGAGTCTCCCGGATGACAGGGGAGTCTCCCGGATGACAGGGGAGTCTCCCGGATGACAGGGGAGTCTCCCGGATGACAGGGGAGTCTCCCGGATGACAGGGGAGTCTCCCGGATGACAGGGGAGTCTCCCGGATGACAGGGGAGTCTCCCGGATGACAGGGGAGTCTCCCGGAGTCTCCCGGATGACAGGGGAGTCTCCCGGATGACAGGGGAGTCTCCCGGATGACAGGGGAGTCTCCCGGATGACAGGGGAGTCTCCCGGATGACAGGGGAGTCTCCCGGATGACAGGGGAGTCTCCCGGATGACAGGGGAGTCTCCCGGATGACAGGGGAGTCTCCCGGATGACAGGGGAGTCTCCCGGATGACAGGGGAGTCTCCCGGATGACAGGGGAGTCTCCCGGATGACAGGGGAGTCTCCCGGATGACAGGGGAGTCTCCCGGATGACAGGGGAGTCTCCCGGATGACAGGGGAGTCTCCCGGATGACAGGGGAGTCTCCCGGATGACAGGGGAGTCTCCCGGATGACAGGGGAGTCTCCCGGGTGACAGGGGAGTCTCCCGGATGACAGGGGAGTCTCCCGGATGACAGGGGAGTCTCCCGGATGACAGGGGAGTCTCCCGGATGACAGGGGAGTCTCCCGGGTGACAGGGGAGTCTCCCGGGTGACAGGGGAGTCTCCCGGGTGACAGTCTCCCGGGTGGGGAGTCTCCCGGATGACAGGGGAGTCTCCCGGATGACAGGGGAGTCTCCCGGATGACAGGGGAGTCTCCCGGATGACAGGGGAGTCTCCCGGATGACAGGGGAGTCTCCGGATGACAGGGGAGTCTCCCGGGTGACAGGGGAGTCTCCCGGGTGACAGGGGAGTCTCCCGGGTGACAGGGGAGTCTCCCGGATGACAGGGGAGTCTCCCGGGTGACAGGGGAGTCTCCCGGGTGACAGGGGAGTCTCCCGGGTGACAGGGAGTCTCCCGGGTGACAGGGAGTCTCCCGGGTGACAGGCAGTCTCCCGGGTGACAGGCAGTCTCCCGGGTGACAGGGGAGTCTCCCGGGTGACAGGGAGTCTCCCGGGTGACAGGGAGTCTCCCGGGTGACAGGGAGTCTCCCGGGTGACAGGGAGTCTCCCGGATGACAGGGAGTCTCCCGGGTGACAGGGAGTCTCCCGGGTGACAGGGAGTCTCCCGGTGACAGGGGGTCTCCCGGGTGACAGGGGAGTCTCCTGGGTGACAGGGGAGTCTCCCGGGTGACAGGGGAGTCTCCCGGGTGACAGGGGAGTCTCCCGGGTGACAGGGGAGTCCCGGGTGACAGGGAGTCCGGGTGACAGGGGAGTCTCCCGGATGACAGGGGAGTCTCCCGGATGACAGGGGAGTCTCCCGGATGACAGGGGAGTCTCCCGGATGACAGGGGAGTCTCCCGGGTGACAGGGGAGGGATGACAGGGGAGTCCCGGATGACAGGGGAGTCTCCGGATGACAGGGGAGTCTCCCGGGTGACAGGGGAGTCTCCCGGGTGACAGGGGAGTCTCCCGGGTGACAGGGGAGTCTCCCGGATGACAGGGGAGTCTCCCGGATGACAGGGGAGTCTCCCGGGTGACAGGGGAGTCTCCCGGGTGACAGGGGAGTCTCCCGGGTGACAGGGAGTCTCCCGGGTGACAGGGAGTCTCCCGGGTGACAGGGAGTCTCCCGGGTGACAGGGAGTCTCCCGGGTGACAGGGAGTCTCCCGGGTGACAGGGAGTCTCCCGGGTGACAGGGGAGTCTCTCGGGTGACAGGGAGTCTCCCGGGTGACAGGGAGTCTCCCGGGTGACAGGCAGTCTCCCGGGTGACAGGCAGTCTCCCGGGTGACAGGGGAGTCTCCCGGGTGACAGGGGAGTCTCCCGGGTGACAGGGAGTCTCCCGGGTGACAGGGAGTCTCCCGGGTGACAGGGAGTCTCCCGGGTGACAGGGAGTCTCCCGGATGACAGGGAGTCTCCCGGGTGACAGGGAGTCTCCCGGGTGACAGGGAGTCTCCCGGGTGACAGGGAGTCTCCCGGGTGACAGGGGAGTCTCCCGGGTGACAGGGGAGTCTCCCGGGTGACAGGGGAGTCTCCCGGGTGACAGGGGAGTCTCCCGGGTGACAGGGGAGTCTCCCGGGTGACAGGGAGTCTCCCGGGTGACAGGGGAGTCTCCCGGGTGACAGGGAGTCTCCCGGGTGACAGGGAGTCTCCCGGGTGACAGGGAGTCTCCCGGGTGACAGGGAGTCTCCCGGGTGACAGGGAGTCTCTAGACAGTGATCAGGTCGAGACTGGTGCAACATCTTGAGAGGATCAACTTTGTGACAAAACTCAGCATAGATATATAAGTGGAAAACCGTGTCTAACAAACATGATTGAGTTTTATGACAGTTACTAAAATACGACAGGAAAAGGAAGACTGGGTAGACTGTTTTTTCTTGACTGTCAAAAGGCATTAGACACAGTTCTCCATGAAAGACTGTTATACAAAAAAAGACTGTTATAAGGTGGAGAACCAGGCTGGGGTAACTGGGACAACACTGGACTGGGTAAGGGAGTACCTGATAGACAGAAAACAAAGAGTCACAGTCAGAGAAGAGTTTAGAAGGTTGAGGAATGTAACACATGGGGTCCCACAAGGCTCTGTCTTGGGACCACTGCTGTTCCTAATTTATGTGACAGACCTGCCAGAGGGAGTGAGCGCAGACATGTCAATGTTGCGCAATGCCATGACGAGGTTGATGAGCAACGTGAAACAGATGAAGAGTGCAGGATTCGTTATAGAACGGTTGACAAACTCCAGGAGTGGTCAGACAAATGGCTGCTGGAACTCAATCTGCATTAAGTGAGAAAATAATGCCAGATAGAAAGAAAGAGAGGAGCACAAGCTGGGCAGCTACACTATATGAGGAAGGCAGCAGGAACTTACAGGAAGGACCTTGACATACGGGCAGGAGTGGTCACACAAATGGTTGCTGGATTTCAACCCCATATAGTGTAAGGTAGCTGAGGATGGGAAAGGGAGAGAGGAGACCAAAAGGCAGCTACACCATACAAGGAAGGCAGCTACACCATACGAGGAAGGCAGCTACACCATACGAGGAAGGCAGCTACACCATACAAGGAAGGCAGCTACACCATACGAGGAAGGCAGCTACACCATACAAGGAAGGCAGCTACACCATACAAGGAAGGCAGCTACACCATACAAGGAAGGCAGCTACACCATACAAGGAAGGCAGCTACACCATACAGGGAAGGCAGCTACACCATACAGGGAAGGCAGCTACACCATACAGGGAAGGCAGCTACACCATACAGGGAAGGCAGCTACACCATACAGGGAAGGCAGCTACACCATACAGGGAAGGCAGCTACACCACCATACAGGGAAGGCAGCTACACCATACAGGGAAGGCAGCTACACCATACAGGGAAGGCAGCTACACCATACAGGGAAGGCAGCTACACCATACAGGGAAGGCAGCTACACCATACAGGGAAGGCAGCTACACCATACAGGGAAGGCAGCTACACCATACAGGGAAGGCAGCTACACCATACAGGGAAGGCAGCTACACCATACAGGGAAGGCAGCTACACCATACAGGGAAGGCAGCTACACCATACAGGGAAGGCAGCTACACCATACAGGGAAGGCAGCTACACCATACAGGGAAGGCAGCTACACCATACAGGGAAGGCAGCTACACCATACAGGGAAGGCAGCTACACCATACAGGGAAGGCAGAGGGAAGGCAGCTACACCATACAGGGAAGGCAGCTACACCATACAGGGAAGGCAGCTACACCATACAGGGAAGGCAGCTACACCATACAGGGAAGGCAGCTACACCATACAGGGAAGGCAGCTACACCATACAGGGAAGGCAGCTACACCATACAGGGAAGGCAGCTACACCATACAGGGAAGGCAGCTACACCATACAGGGAAGGCAGCTACACCATACAGGGAAGGCAGCTACACCATACAGGGAAGGCAGCTACACCATACAGGGAAGGCAGCTACACCATACAGGGAAGGCAGCTACACCATACAGGGAAGGCAGCTACACCATACAGGGAAGGCAGCTACACCATACAGGGAAGGCAGCTACACCATACAGGGAAGGCAGCTACACCATACAGGGAAGGCAGCTACACACAGGGAAGGCAGCTACACAGGGAAGGCAGCTACACCATACAGGGAAGGCAGCTACACCATACAGGGAAGGCAGCTACACCATACAGGGAAGGCAGCTACACCATACAGGGAAGGCAGCTACACCATACAGGGAAGGCAGCTACACCATACAGGGAAGGCAGCTACACCATACAGGGAAGGCAGCTACACCATACAGGGAAGGCAGCTACACACATACAGGGAAGGCAGCTACACCATACAGGGAAGGCAGCTACACCATACAGGGAAGGCAGCTACACCATACAGGGAAGGCAGCTACACCATACAGGGAAGGCAGCTACACCATACAGGGAAGGCAGCTACACCATACAGGGAAGGCAGCTACACCATACAGGGAAGGCAGCTACACCATACAGGGAAGGCAGCTACACCATACAGGGAAGGCAGCTACACCATACAGGGAAGGCAGCTACACCATACAGGGAAGGCAGCTACACCATACAGGGAAGGCAGCTACACCATACATACAGGGAAGGCAGCTACACCATACAGGGAAGGCAGCTACACCATACAGGGAAGGCAGCTACACCATACAGGGAAGGCAGCTACACCATACAGGGAAGGCAGCTACACCATACAGGGAAGGCAGCTACACCATACAGGGAAGGCAGCTACACCATACAGGGAAGGCAGCTACACCAGGCAGCATACAGGGAAGGCAGCTACACCATACAGGGAAGGCAGCTACACCATACAGGGAAGGCAGCTACACCATACAGGGAAGGCAGCTACACCATACAGGGAAGGCAGCTACACCATACAGGGAAGGCAGCTACACCATACAGGGAAGGCAGCTACACCATACAGGGAAGGCAGCTACACCATACAGGGAAGGCAGCTACACCATACAGGGAAGGCAGCTACACCATACAGGGAAGGCAGCTACACCATACAGGGAAGGCAGCTACACCATACAGGGAAGGCAGCTACACCATACAGGGAAGGCAGCTACACCATACAGGGAAGGCAGCTACACCATACAGGGAAGGCAGCTACACCATACAGGGAAGGCAGCTACACCATACAGGGAAGGCAGCTACACCATACAGGGAAGGCAGCTACACCATACAGGGAAGGCAGCTACACCATACAGGGAAGGCAGCTACACCATACAGGGAAGGCAGCTACACCATACAGGGAAGGCAGCTACACCATACAGGGAAGGCAGCTACACCATACAGGGAAGGCAGCTACACCATACAGGGAAGGCAGCTACACCATACAGGGAAGGCAGCTACACCATACAGGGAAGGCAGCTACACCATACAGGGAAGGCAGCTACACCATACAGGGAAGGCAGCTACACCATACAGGGAAGGCAGCTACACCATACAGGGAAGGCAGCTACACCATACAGGGAAGGCAGCTACACCATACAGGGAAGGCAGCTACACCATACAGGGAAGGCAGCTACACCATACAGGGAAGGCAGCTACACCATACAGGGAAGGCAGCTACACCATACAGGGAAGGCAGCTACACCCATACACCAGGGAAGGCAGCTACACCATACAGGGAAGGCAGCTACACCATACAGGGAAGGCAGCTACACCATACAGGGAAGGCAGCTACACCATACAGGGAAGGCAGCTACACCATACAGGGAAGGCAGCTACACCATACAGGGAAGGCAGCTACACCATACAGGGAAGGCAGCTACACCATACAGGGAAGGCAGCTACACCATACAGGGAAGGCAGCTACACCATACAGGGAAGGCAGCTACACCATACAGGGAAGGCAGCTACACCATACAGGGAAGGCAGCTACACCATACAGGGAAGGCAGCTACACCATACAGGGAAGGCAGCTACACCATACAGGGAAGGCAGCTACACCATACAGGGAAGGCAGCTACACCATACAGGGAAGGCAGCTACACCATACAGGGAAGGCAGCTACACCATACAGGGAAGGCAGCTACACCATACAGGGAAGGCAGCTACACCATACAGGGAAGGCAGCTACACCATACAGGGAAGGCAGCTACACCATACAGGGAAGGCAGCTACACCATACAGGGAAGGCAGCTACACCATACAGGGAAGGCAGCTACACCATACAGGGAAGGCAGCTACACCATACAGGGAAGGCAGCTACACCATACAGGGAAGGCAGCTACACCATACAGGGAAGGCAGCTACACCATACAGGGAAGGCAGCTACACCATACAGGGAAGGCAGCTACACCATACATACAGGGAAGGCAGCTACACCATACAGGGAAGGCAGCTACACCATACAGGGAAGGCAGCTACACCATACAGGGAAGGCAGCTACACCATACAGGGAAGGCAGCTACACCATACAGGGAAGGCAGCTACACCATACAGGGAAGGCAGCTACACCATACAGGGAAGGCAGCTACACCATACAGGGAAGGCAGCTACACCATACAGGGAAGGCAGCTACACCATACAGGGAAGGCAGCTACACCATACAGGGAAGGCAGCTACACCATACAGGGAAGGCAGCTACACCATACAGGGAAGGCAGCTACACCATACAGGGAAGGCAGCTACACCATACAGGGAAGGCAGCTACACCATACAGGGAAGGCAGCTACACCATACAGGGAAGGCAGCTACACCATACAGGGAAGGCAGCTACACCATACAGGGAAGGCAGCTACACCATACAGGGAAGGCAGCTACACCATACAGGGAAGGCAGCTACACCATACAGGGAAGGCAGCTACACCATACAGGGAAGGCAGCTACACCATACAGGGAAGGCAGCTACACCATACAGGGAAGGCAGCTACACCATACAGGGAAGGCAGCTACACCATACAGGGAAGGCAGCTACACCATACAGGGAAGGCAGCTACACCATACAGGGAAGGCAGCTACACCATAGGGAAGGCAGCTACACCATACAGGGAAGGCAGCTACACCATACAGGGAAGGCAGCTACACCATACAGGGAAGGCAGCTACACCATACAGGGAAGGCAGCTACACCATACAGGGAAGGCAGCTACACCAGCTACACCATACAGGGAAGGCAGCTACACCATACAGGGAAGGCAGCTACACCATACAGGGAAGGCAGCTACACCATACAGGGAAGGCAGCTACACCATACAGGGAAGGCAGCTACACCATACAGGGAAGGCAGCTACACACCATACAGGGAAGGCAGCTACACCATACAGGGAAGGCAGCTACACCATACAGGGAAGGCAGCTACACCATACACCATAGGGAAGGCAGCTACACCATACAGGGAAGGCAGCTACACCATACAGGGAAGGCAGCTACACCATACAGGGAAGGCAGCTACACCATACAGGGAAGGCAGCTACACCATACAGGGAAGGCAGCTACACCATACAGGGAAGGCAGCTACACCATACAGGGAAGGCAGCTACACCATACAGGGAAGGCAGCTACACCATACAGGGAAGGCAGCTACACCATACAGGGAAGGCAGCTACACCATACAGGGAAGGCAGCTACACCAGGGAAGGCAGCTACACCATACAGGGAAGGCAGCTACACCATACAGGGAAGGCAGCTACACCATACAGGGAAGGCAGCTACACCATACAGGGAAGGCAGCTACACCATACAGGGAAGGCAGCTACACCATACAGGGAAGGCAGCTACACCATACAGGGAAGGCAGCTACACCATACAGGGAAGGCAGCTACACCATACAGGGAAGGCAGCTACACCATACAGGGAAGGCAGCTACACCATACAGGGAAGGCAGCTACACCATACAGGGAAGGCAGCTACACCATACAGGGAAGGCAGCTACACCATACAGGGAAGGCAGCTACACCATACAGGGAAGGCAGCTACACCATACAGGGAAGGCAGCTACACCATACAGGGAAGGCAGCTACACCATACAGGGAAGGCAGCTACACCATACAGGGAAGGCAGCTACACCATACAGGGAAGGCAGCTACACCATACAGGGAAGGCAGCTACACCATACAGGGAAGGCAGCTACACCATACAGGGAAGGCAGCTACACCATACAGGGAAGGCAGCTACACCATACAGGGAAGGCAGCTACACCATACAGGGAAGGCAGCTACACCATACAGGGAAGGCAGCTACACCATACAGGGAAGGCAGCTACACCATACAGGGAAGGCAGCTACACCATACAGGGAAGGCAGCTACACCATACAGGGAAGGCAGCTACACCATACAGGGAAGGCAGCTACACCATACAGGGAAGGCAGCTACACCATACAGGGAAGGCAGCTACACCATACAGGGAAGGCAGCTACACCATACAGGGAAGGCAGCTACACCATACAGGGAAGGCAGCTACAAAGTAAGTAATTATCAAAAGAAGGCACCAAACCGGGAAGGCTATGTAGCACCATCAAATACGCAAAATAATCAGAGGGCGCTAAATATCACCAAGGATGCCAATACGAGAACAAAAACGCATAAGGCGAACGATATCAAAAGTATCCGAGTCACCAAGAATTCTATCAAGGGACAGGTGACCGCGAGGGGCGGTCGGAAAGCAAGACACGCTCGTCCTGGAAGTCAGGACATTCAAGAAGGACATGCACGACCGTAAGAGGGACAATGCAACTAGGACAATAAGGAGCAGGGCGGCGCTCCATCAAGTGACCATGGGTAGTTACACACAGAAATCACAACAGCTTAATGCATCATATGAACAAATTGAACAACAGCGTATTGACATAGCTCGGGTGCACGGGGGGGGGGGAACTTGTGTAGAACCCTGGTGTGTGTCTCGGAGAGGCTGCAGGATCCGTTGGTAAATCAGGATGATTTCCCGGTTGCAATTCTTTTACCATGACGTAACTCAGTCGATTACGGCAGCGTCTGGGATCCTCTGGGACATAGGTTCGAACCCTCGTCACGGTCCTTGTGGATTTGTTCAATGGTAAAGTTGTTTGGATTAGGTACATAAAGATTGGGGGATTGGGTAGCACTAGATACAGTGTGAGTTACAGCACAAGGTAGAACACTATGAAGATGAAATTAGGAAAATTAGGTAATTTTTGGTTTTATTTTTGAATGAGGCAAAAGTTTGACAGCTTTTCAATTCACTAGGGAGTGAGTTCCATAGACTGGGTCCCTTTATTTGCATAGAGTGTTTACACAGATTAAGTTTGACTCTGGGGATATCAAAGAGATATTAATGTCTGGTGATCTGGAGATAATGGGTCCTATTACATCTGTCCAGGGAGAGTTTCAGAGCATGGTTTGCACTTAAGAACAGGGTTTTGTAAATGTTGTTGACACAAGAGAATGTGTGGAGGGAGTTTATGTTTAGCATGTTAAGGGATTTAAACAAGGGGGCTGAGTGTTGTCTGAAAGCAGAGTTTGATATTATTCTGATAGCAGATTTTTGCTGGGTGATGATGGACTTGAGGTGGTTTGCAGTGGTTGAACCCCATGCACAGATACCATAATTAAGATAGGGATAGATTAGTGCATAATATAGAGAGATGAGAGCAGAGTTAGGTACATAATATCTGATTTTGGAGAGTATACCAACTGTCTTAGAGACTTTCTTAGTTATGTGTTGAATGTGGGTGCTGAAGTTGAGTCTCTTGTCTAGGAATAGGCCAAAAAACTTTCCATCATTTTTATTGCTAATATTAACATTCTCCATCTCAAGCTGAATTGCATTTGTTGATTTGCTTCCAAATAAGATGTAGTAGGTCTTTTCTATGTTTATTGTGAGTTTGTTGGTTGACATCCATAAGTGGACTTTATTTAATTCATTATTTACAACATTATTTAATGTGTGGGTTGAGGACTGAATAGATAAGGGTAGTATCATCAGCAAACAATATAGGTTTAAGGATGTTAGAGACATTAGGCAGATCATTGATGTATATAAGAAATAGGAGAGGTCCCAAGATGCTGCCTTGTGGCACTCCAACGGTTATTGGTAGAGTGGAAGAGGTTGTATCATCGATGGTTACATATTGGTGTCTGTCACTAAGATAGGATCGGATGTAGTCAAGGGCAAGGCCTCTGATTCCATAATGCTGTACAGAGGTAAGAAGTATTAATGGTTAACACTATCAAAGGCCTTTGATTCTTCATTGACTCAGGTCAATGAAGAGTCCAATTGGAACTCATATTTGTCAAGGGCTGAGTAGATTACATCAAGGCGACTAATAATTGCATCATTGGTACTCTTTTGGGACCGGAAGCCAAACTGACAGGGGCTGAGTATGTCGAATTTTACGAGGTAGGAATAGAGCTGTTTGTAGATAATTTTTTCAAATATTTTTGATAATATGGGTAGATTTGATATCGGTCTCTAATTGTTTATGTCCGCCGGGTCGCCTCCTTTATGGACTCTTGCTTTTTTAAGGATATCAGGGAAGGTATGACACTCAAGGGATTTGTTGAACAGCAGAGCTATAGGTGGCGCAAGGGCATGGGAGGCGCTCTTGTATACAATGGATGGGATTTCACTGATGTTCCCAGCTTTGGTTTTTAGTGAGTGTATGATGGACACAACATCTGTCGGGCTGACTGGTGAGAGGAGAAGAGAGTTTGGATAGCTGCCTGAGAGATATGTGTTGATATGTGTCTGAGTCTGTGGGATTTTACTGGCAAAGTTAGCACCAACCGATGAAAAGAAGTTATTAAATTAATTTGCCATTTCTAAATCAGTTGCCGGTGTATAGCCCTTCTTAGAAAGTTTTATCTTTTTATATGAGTGTTGTTTAGTTCCTAGGATATTAGAGATGGTTTTCCATCTGCTTTTCATGTTGCATCAGCAATACCATAAACCATAAAGCCAAAATTTACAAAGTACAATGGTTTGCAGCAAGCTTGGTTCCAGACCAAAGGGGAGATATGACCACAACTTACAAGATACTACTGGGAATATTAATAGATGGACATAAATAGCCTGTTCAGACTGTTATAAAGCAGGACAAGAGGGCACAGGTGGAGGCTGGCAGCACAAGAGCCCAAGGGACGTAAGGCAGTACTCACAAAGCACTCGCAAGTGAGTGAAGGTAGGTTGTGAGGCAACAGGTACAAGGGTATGGTAGACGGGGGATGAGGAGCCAGACCTCACACCCTCGTAGTCACTCGTAGCTAAGTGGTCCCCAGGCGAGTCCCTCGTCAGGGCAATCACCCTGCCCCGGGCACGGGGGGGAGGGGGGGTGGTAATGTTGAGGGAAGTCATTAGCCCGCCACGGTAATGGGCAGGAGGCGCGGCGTGAACTACTGCATCTGGTGTCCCAGTTGGCACTCATAGGTCACCACTCCTGTCTGACCACGACCCTAACCGTCACCACTCCTGTCTACACCTCCTGTCTCAGGCAGCCACTACCGTCACCACTCCTGTCTACACCTCCTGTCTCAGGCAGCCACTACCGTCACCACTCCTGTCTACACCTCCTGTCTCAGGCAGCCACTACTGTCACCACTCCTGTCTACACCACCTGTCTCAGGCAGCCACTACCGTCACCACTCCAGTCTCAGGCAGCCACTACCGTCACCACTCCTGTCTCAGGCAGCCACTACCGTCACCACTCCTGTCTCAGGCAGCCACTACCGTCACCACTCATGTCTGACCACGACCCTAACCGTCACCACTCATGTCTACACCACCTGTCTCGGGCAGCTACTACCGTCACCACTCCTGTCTACACCACCTGTCTCAGGCAGCCACTACCGTCACTACTCCTGTCTACACCACCTGTCTCAGGCAGCCACTACTGTCACCACTCCTGTCTACACCTCCTGTCTCAAGCAGTCACTACCGTCACCACTCCTGTCTACACCTCCTGTCTCAAGCAGTCACCACTCCTGTCTGACCACGACCCTAACCGTCACTACTCCTGTCTACACCACCTGTCTCAGGCAGCCACTACCGTCACTACTCCTGTCTACACCTCCTGTCTCAAGCAGTCACTACCGTCACCACTCCTGTCTCAGGCAGCCACTACCGTCACCACTCCTGTCTACACCACCTGTCTCAGGCAGCCACTACCGTCACCACTCCTGTCTACACCTCCTGTCTCAGGCAGCCACTACTGTCACCACTCCTGTCTACACCTCCTGTCTCAGGCAGCCACTACTGTCACCACTCCTGTCTACACCACCTGTCTCAGGCAGCCACTACTGTCACCACTCCTGTCTACACCTCCTGTCTCAGGCAGCCACTACCGTCACCACTCCTGTCTACACCTCCTGTCTCAAGCAGTCACTACCGTCACCACTCCTGTCTACACCTCCTGTCTCAGGCAGCCACTACCGTCACCACTCCTGTCTACACCTCCTGTCTCAAGCAGTCACTACCGTCACCACTCCTGTCTACACCTCCTGTCTCAAGCAGTCACTACCGTCACCACTTCTGTCTACACCTCCTCTGTCAGGCAGCCACTAATGTCACCACTCCTGTCTACACCTCCTGTCTCAGGCAGCCACTACCGTCACCACTCCTGTCTACACCTCCTGTCTCAAGCAGTCACTACCGTCACCACTCCTGTCTACACCTCCTGTCTCAGGCAGCCACTACCGTCACCACTCCTGTCTACACCTGTCTCAGGCAGCCACTACCGTCACCACTCCTGTCTACACCTGTCTCAGGCAGCTACTACCGTCACCACTCCTGTCTACACCTCCTGTCTCAGGCAGCTACTACCGTCACCACTCCTGTCTACACCTGTCTCAGGCAGTCACTACCGTCACCACTCCTGTCTACACCTCCTGTCTCAGGCAGCCACTACCGTCACCACTCCTGTCTACACCTCCTGTCTCAGGCAGCCACTACCGTCACCACTCCTGTCTACACCTCCTGTCTCAGGCTGCCACTACCGTCACCACTCCTGTCTACACCTCCTGTCTCAGGCAGCCACTACCGTCACCACTCCTGTCTACACCTCCTGTCTCAGGCAGCCACTACCGTCACCACTCCTGTCTACACCTCCTGTCTCAGGCAGCCACTACCGTCACCACTCCTGTCTACACCACCTGTCTCAGGCAGCCACTACCGTCACCACTCCTGTCTCAGGCAGCCACTACCGTCACCACTCCTGTCTCAGGCAGCCACTACCGTCACCACTCCTGTCTCAGGCAGCCACTACCGTCACCACTCCTGTCTACACCTCCTGTCTCAGGCAGCCACTACCGTCACCACTCCTGTCTACACCACCTGTCTCAGGCAGCCACTACTGTCACCACTCCTGTCTACACCACCTGTCTCAGGCAGCCACTACCGTCACCACTCCTGTCTACACCTCCTGTCTCAGGCAGCCACTACCGTCACCACTCCTGTCTACACCTCCTGTCTCAGGCAGTCACTACCGTCACCACTCCTGTCTACACCTCCTGTCTCAGGCAGCCACTACCGTCACCACTCCTGTCTACACCTCCTGTCTCAGGCAGCCACTACCGTCACCACTCCTGTCTCAGGCAGCCACTACCGTCACCACTCCTGTCTACACCTCCTGTCTCAGGCAGCCACTACCGTCACCACTCCTGTCTACACCTCCTGTCTCAGGCAGCCACTACCGTCACCACTCCTGTCTCAGGCAGCCACTACCGTCACCACTCCTGTCTACACCTCCTGTCTCAGGCAGCCACTACCGTCACCACTTCTGTCTACACCACCTGTCTCAGGCAGCCACTACCGTCACCACTCCTGTCTCAGGCAGCCACTACCGTCACCACTTCTGTCTACACCTCCTGTCTCAGGCAGCCACTACCGTCACCACTTCTGTCTACACCTCACAGCTACTTGATCACTACGACAAAGTCACTGAGGCATTAGAAGAAAAACAGAATGCCGATGTGATATACACGGACTTCGCAAAGGCTTTCGATAAATGTGACCATGGCGTGATAGCACACAAAATGAAGTCAATGGGAATAACCGGTAAAGTAGGACGCTGGATACTCAGTTTTCTGTCAAACAAGACTCAGCGAGTAACGGTCAACCATATAAAATCTAGTCCAAGTACAGTTAAAAGCTCTGTACCTCAGAGTACAGTCCTTGCACCGCTGCTTTTCCTTATTCTCATATCAGATATAGACAAAAATACAAGTCACAGCTTCGTATCATCCTTTGCAGATGGCACAAAAATCAGTATGAAAATTACCTCGGCTGAAGACATTGAAAAGCTTCAAGTTTTCGACTGGGCATCAGAAAATAACATGATGTTTAACAGTGATAAATTCCAGGTACTCAGGTACGGTAAAAATGAGGACCTTAAACATAATACAGAGTACAAAACACAATCAAATGTACCCATAGTAGGAAAACAGCATGTAAAGGATTTGGGAATAATAATGTCTGACGACCTAACGTTTAAGGAGCATAACCAAGCAAATATTGCGACAGTCAGAAAAATGATAGGACGGATTACGAGAACTTTCAAATCCAGGGATACCATTACAATGGTTGTACTCTTCAAGTCACTTGTGTTGTCCCGTCTTGAGTACTGCTCAGTACTCACTTTCCCCTTCAGAGCAGGAGAGACTGCTGAAATAGAGGGAATACAGAGAACATATACGGCACGCATAGACGAGATAAAGCACCTAAATTATTGGGATCGTCTCAAAGCCCTCCAAATGTACTCACTAGAAAGAAGACGAGAGAGATATCAAATAATATACACCTGGAAGATACTGGAGGGCCAAGTACCAAATCTGCACAGTAAAATAACAACGTACTGGAGTGAACGATATGGAAGAAAATGCAGAACAGAACCAGTGAGGAGCAGAGGTGCCATGGGCACAATCAGAGAACACTGTATAAACATCAGAGGTCCACGGTTGTTCAACGTCCTCCCAGCAAGCATAAGAAATATTGCCGGAACAACCGTGGACATTTTCAAGAGGAAACTAGATTTATTCCTCCAAGGAGTGCCGAACCAACCGGGCTGTGGTGGGTATGTGGGCCTGCGGGCCGCTCCAAGCAACAGCCTGGTGGACCAAACTCTCACAAGTCAAGCCTGGCCTCGGGCCGGGCTTGGGGAGTAGAAGAACTCCCAGAACCCCATCAACCAGGTACCTCTTGTCTCAGGCGACCACTACCCGTCACCGCTCATGTTGTAATGGTATGTGCAGACCATAGCTCCTTCCTCCTTCCCTCGTTCGCCTCCCCTCCCTTGTTCATCCCTGCCATGTGTCAGTCCGACCCTCTGGTCACTCTCCCCCTCCCTGTTGGCCGTTTCCCGCCATAACCAGAGTCAAATTACCCCTTAAGCCAGTGGTCAAGTCACTTGGTCCCAATCCTAAATTCTTGAATCCCTCCAATCGTTGTCTCCCAGTCCTTCCAATCCGTTTCCCCTCTCCCTCCCGTCCATCTATACCAGTGACGAATTGAGAAATAGTAGCTGAGGGTCATAACACTTGTGCTCTCAAGTTACAGGCGGGAGCCCAGCGGCGTCTCTCACGGGGCAGTCGTTGCTGCCTTCCCAGGTACTGGAGTTTTCTGTCAAGAGGAATTGACCCTCATGATCAAGCCTGGTTCTGATTGGTTGAAGCCATGGAGGCATGTGGGGGCGGGGTCCCACAGGGTAGGGCCTGTCCATGCTATTGGCCAAGCTTCCAGAGCACCCATTGTACTTAAATCCATTGGCCATAGGCTTGGAATAGGCAGAGTTAATTGGGCCTAGGAACTAGGTGGGTGCAGCCTGTTCCCACTGGTAAGAGTTTAAGAAAAGATTAGTTAGTGTGTCTTGGGGCTTCAACTGGGGTACAGGTCAGGTGACCCGGAGGGCAGCCACTCATCATCTGGGCTGTTTTTGCAGGATTAAGGTAACGTCTGAGTTTTGGTACATCAATGTTATTACACACCGTGTTCCTGTGCCTCTTAGGATGTGTTAGCCATGTAGGATATAGTTTTCAATTTTGATTTCAATACGTGCTTTAAATAATAAAGTGTTTTGTTAATGTAATTGTGTTTAGTTATCTATTCCCCCTTTTTGTTCTTGTTGCTGGTTCATGGCCGTCTGTGGGGTACTTGCACAATTTCCTTACTGTGTTCTCCTCCAGTAATAAATATTAAAGTTGCCCTTGAATCTTATTCAGTTAAATAAAGATTACCTGTTTATTACCCAAGCATTTCCCAAGATTACTTGCCCCTTGAGTTCCGTGATTATTGACTCCCCGCCTTCCTGGGGAAACTTGCCCCTTGAGTTCCGTGATTATTGACTCCCCGCCTTCCTGGGGAAACTTGCCCCTTGAGTTCCGTGATTATTGACTCCCCGCCTTCCTGGGGAAACTTGCCCCTTGAGTTCCGTGATTATTGACTCCCCGCCTTCCTGGGGAAACTTGCCCCTTGAGTTCCGTGATTATTGACTCCCCGCCTTCCTGGGGAAACTTGCCCCTTGAGTTCCGTGATTATTGACTCCCCGCCTTCCTGGGGAAACTTGCCCCTTGAGTTCCGTGATTATTGACTCCGCGCCTTCCTGGGGAAACTTGCCCCTTGAGTTCCGTGATTATTGACTCCCCGCCTTCCTGGGGAAACAATAATTTAGACACATTCCAATGATTAGGGAGGTGGCGGCAGTTTTTATTGTGTTTAATTATTAGTTTTAAATTAATAATCCCTATTCTTGTCGTTTTCTCCTCATCTAATATTTCAGCTTTTATTCGTGGCAACTCAGTGAGGAGTCATACATAGCTGTAGCAGTGTTAAGCTGGGGTGTTGAGTGAGGGGAAAGGGTAGAGCAGATTGGGCTCTTTACAATGGTGGCAGCGGCACCTCCTGTCTCAGGCGGCCACTACCGTTACTACTCCTGTCTACACCACCTGTCTCAGGCAGTCACTACCGTCACCACTCCTATCTACACCTCCTGTCTCAGGCAGCCACTACCGTCACCACTCCTGTCTACACCACCTGTCTCAGGCAGCTACTACCATCACCACTCCTGTCTCAGGCAGTCACTACCATCACCACTCCTGTCTCAGGCAGCCACTACCGTCACCACTCCTGTCTCAGGCAGTCACTACCGTCACCACTCCTGTCTCAGGCAGTCACTACCGTCACCACTCCTGTCTACACCACCTGTCTCAGGCGACCACTACCATCACCACTCCTGTCTCAGGCAGCCACTACCGTCACCACTCCTGTCTCAGGCAGTCACTACCGTCACCACTCCTGTCTACACCACCTGTCTCAGGCAGCCACTACCATCACCACTCCTGTCTCAGGCAGCCACTACCGTCACCACTCCTGTCTCAGGCAGCCACTACCGTCACCACTCCTGTCTACACCTCCTGTCTCAGGCAGCCACTACTGTCACCACTCCTGTCTACACCTCCTGTCTCAGGCAGCCACTACCGTCACCACTCCTGTCTCAAGCAGCCACTACCGTCACCACTCCTGTCTCCTGCAGGAGGGCGCCAAGGTTGTGTTCACAACATGATGGACGGCGGTGTTTACTGTCAATGACGCAGTGACCATCCTTCCTCTTTGTGACCCGTCCAATTGTGTCCCTCGCCCCCTACCACCACCACCACCACCATCACTACTACCACCACCACTACCCATGGTCACCACCACCATCACTACTACCACCACCACCACCATCACTACTACCACTACCACTACCCATGGTCACCACCACCACCACTACCCATGGTCACCACCACCACTACCCATGGTCACCACCACCACTACCCATGGTCACCACCACCACCACTACCCATGGTCACCACCACCACCACTACTCATGGTCACCACCACCACTACCCATAGTCACCACCACCACCACTACCCATGGTCACCACCACCACCACTACCCATGGTCACCACCACCACTACCCATGGTCACCACCACCACCACTACCCATGGTCACCACCACCACCACCACCACCACTACCCATGGTCACCACCACCACCACTACCCATAGTCACCACCACCACCACTACCCATGGTCACCACCACCACCACTACCCATGGTCACCACCACCACCACTACCCATGGTCACCACCACCACCACTACCCATGGTCACCACCACCACCACTACCCATGGTCACCACCACCACCACCACTACCCATAGTCACCACCACCACCACCACTACCCATGGTCACCACCACCACCACTACCCATGGTCACCACCACCACTACCCATAGTCACCACCACCACCACTACCCATGGTCACCACCACCACCACTACCCATGGTCACCACCACCACCACAGTAGTGGAAATAGGCCCATAGAGCGGCAATTTTGTTTTTTTCGACTGCCGCTCTACGTCACAGGGGTATTTTCGACTTTTAGACCGGCAATTTTGTTTTTTTTTCGACTGCCGCTCTACGTCGCAGGGTTATTTTCAACTTTTAGACCGGCAATTTTGTTTTTTTTTTTCAACTGCCGCTCTACGTCGCAAGGTTATTTTCAACTTTTAGACCGGCAATTTTGTTTTTTTTTTTCGACTGCCGGTCTACGTCGCAAGGTTATTTTCAACTTTTAGACCGGCAATTTTTTTTTTTTTTTTCGACTGCCGCTCTACGTCGCAGGGTTATTTTCAACTTTTAGACCGGCAATTTTGTTTTTTTTTCAACTACCGCTCTACGTCGCAGGGTTATTTTCAACTTTTAGACCGGCAATTTTGTTTTTTTTTTTTTTTTTCGACTGCCGGTCTACGTCGCAGGGCTATTTTCAACTTTTAGACCGGCAATTTTTTTTTTTTTCGACTGCCGGTCTACGTCGCAGGGCTATTTTCAACTTTTAGACCGGCAATTTTGTTTTTTCGACTGCCGGTCTACGTCGCAGGGCTATTTTCAACTTTTAGACCGGCAATTTTGTTTTTTTTCGACTGCAGGTCTACGTCGCAGGGCTATTTTCAACTTTTAGACCGGCAATTTTGTTTTTTCGACTGTCGGTCTACGTCGCAGGGCTATTTTCAACTTTTAGACCGGCAATTTTGTTTTTTTTCGACTGCAGGTCTACGTCGCAGGGCTATTTTCAACTTTTAGACCGGCAATTTTGTTTTTTTTTTCGACTGCCGGTCTACGTCGCAGGGCTATTTTCAACTTTTAGACCGCAATTTTGTTTTTTTCAACTGCCGGTCTACGTCGCAGGGCTATTTTCAACTTTTAGACCGGCAATTTTGTTTTTTTTCGACTGCCGGTCTACGTCGCAGGGCTATTTTCAACTTTTAGACCGGCAATTTTGTTTTTTTTTCGACTGCCGGTCTACGTCGCAGTGTTATTTTCAACTTTTAGACCTGCAATTTTGTTTTTTTCGACTGCCGGTCTACGTCGCAGGGCTATTTTCAACTTTTAGACCGGCCGTTTTGGTTTTTTTTTTCCAGGCACGGTCTACGCATCCCTGGTTTCGCGAACTTGAAGTACGACATAGACCGTGCGTTTTTTGTTTTTTCAGGGCATGGTCTACGCACCCTGGGTTTTCTCTATTCAACTTGCCTAGGGATTAAAAAGCCGGTCCCTGGCATCACCAAATTTCGTTGGCTCAGTGACCCTGCACAGACATTGCTAATGGTCAATGACGTCACCAGCTAGCCGCTCAGCATTCCTGCACCGGCATGTTTGAGGGGATTAAAAAGCCGGTCTATGAGTCGTGTGTTTTGCGATACAACAGTGTCCTTGAAACCTAATATAAAATACCATCATCCCTAGTCTATTTTTAATTTCATATTTACTTCCAACCATCACCCATTACATTTATCAAAGGGGATCATGTATATGAGGGAAGAACATAACTTCAGCACTGCAAGAAGTGTTGTGTGTATTTTCAAGTTCGTCCCCTGCTGCCTGTATTTACCCAGGTCTTTTTCCTAAATATAAAACTTATCCAATTCATTTCCTATTCTGTTTCATGTTGATACGTATAATAGGTTATTAATATTCCCCTTTACTATGACCATTCAGTCACACCTCTATCATGTCACCCCTATTTCTTCTTCGTCGTCGTCGTTCTAGAGAATGTAATTTGAGCTATGACAATCTTACTTGAAGGATCGTTTATTAAGCATAGGGCAAAAAAACAGTAACCCTGAAACCTAATGTAAAATTCCATCAACCTCAGACTATTTTAAATTTCCTATTTACTTCCAACCATCGGTCATTGCATGAAACAAAAGGGGAGCAGCACTGCAAGAAGTTATTTGTGTATTTTTCGAGTTCTTCCCCTGTTACCTATTTTCACCCAGGTCTTTTTCCTAAATATATAACTTATCCAATTCATTCCTGTTCTATTTCATGTTGATACGTATAATGGGTCATTAATATTCCCCTTTACTATCATTCACAACTCTATCATGTCACCTCTATTTCTTTGCCTTTCTAGAGAATGTAATTTAAGCTTTGTCAATCTTTCTTCAGAAATTGCTTATTGAGCATAGGGCAAAATAAAAATGAAAACTTACTATCTTTCATTTGTATGAAAACAGTCCCCTGCCAGGCGTAGTGACTTCAATGCGATTTCAGTACTAATCCAATATTACTGTATAAACTAACAGTACCCTGCCAGGCATGGAGACTTCAATGCGATTTCAGTACTAATCCAACATTACTGTATAAACTAACAGTCCCCTGCCAGGCATGGTGACTTCAATGAAAAGCAAGCCTCTCATGTTTTGAAATAAAGCCTTCGTTTCTGACGTCATCATCCCTAATGTGGCGCGAGGCGCGCTAAATGCGGATCCCAGGAGGTTCACACATAAGTGTGAACTCTTAATCAGGCTTAATACCTCACCTATACTCTATGCTTCATCAGAGTTGATATTCAGCTACAATAGCTCGTATTTTCGCTCATTACTTATATTTTCTGTTATTCATAAACCCGATCAAACCTTCCTAACCTAACCTAACCTAACATATTATTTATAACAAACAAATACATTCTACAGAACAGTTTTTGTTGTTGTTTAGTGACATCGTGAAAAGCGAGCTCAGGTATAGGGATAATGTATTGATGGTCATTAGCATATAGGTGTGAAGGTATTACAGTACCTTACTGGTCAACTATGTATGACTGCGACCTTTGGCGTCCTACTGGCATGAGTATTTGATGTTATTAATAAAAAATGACTAGACTAACCATCCCCACCTAACCTAATCAGAGGTATAAGAATATACATTTTAGTCATCCACAACTGTAATCATTATTCAGTAATAAGTTCAAAAGTATAACAGAAGCCCAAATGTCATACTGCAATTTAAGCAGAATCGTACATCTGGCAGCATAGCAGGTGAGCTGAACATAAGAATAAAGGTAACTGCAGAGGTCCTATTGGCCCATACGAGGCAGCTCCTATATATTTCCACCCAATCTCATTCATGTCCACCCTATGCTTAAAACAACCAAGGGATCCCACTTAAAGTATTAGTTTACAATAATAGTTTTAATAAATAGCTCTTATTCTAGTTTTATACACAACAGCAATTATGAAAACCCTATATCTAGATATTCTACTATAATCCACAATTAGTTACCACACATCTGGCAGTACAGCGGATTAGTGGCTGTGTTCATAGGCTAGTCAACTGTCCTCACATCCATCAATAGATATCCAAATGTCGCACCTCAATTCATCCATCTAGCAACTCAGCTGGATGTTAGCCACTATATTCATAGGCTAATCATTTCTACACCTCAAAAAATCCTAGTCTTGCTACGCAAATCAGCTTACTTGTTTCTAAACCAACACTCGCAAATACAATCATGCATACCTACACATACTTCAAAACCTATGCATTCATAGAGAATAGCCTAGTTTTTGCCACCATTTCCCCATTAATCAGATGTACTTTATGCCATACACACAGAAAATACTGCATTTACACACCAAATATGCCATTTATGCACAAAATATACTATTTACACTCAAATATACCATCACATAAAAAAAATATGAGATTTTCATACAAAATATGTCAGTTGCAAACAAAAATATACCATTTACACAATATTGCATGTACACTCAGAGTATGACATTTACACAAAGTACGGTATTTTGCACAAATATATCAAAATGCTTATACATTTAGACAATCAAAAATGCACTTTAACTAAAATTACACAATTTCACAAACGTAATTTTCACAAAATACCCACACATTATCTCATAAACCAAAATACACTTACACCATAAAGATCTATTTTATCAAATTACAGAGCTTACACAAAATACACAATTTTCACACACAAATACAGTTGCACCAGTCCCACTTCAACAAATTAAAAACACAACGTGCATAAATGCACTATTATCACAAAAATTATTACACAGTTTGTGTAATTATTTTACATCTTTGCACAATTAATACAAGAAAACTTGCTATATAATTACTCAGCGTGCACAATGACAATCAATACCCAAAGGTAAAAATAAACAATTCGTCCATATGCAATTACACAACATGCGCAATTAATACACAACTTATACAATATTACACATCTTTCATATTTATTACACACAACTTGCACAAATGCATATCTAGCACAAATACGTACAATATATAACTACCCCAAATATGAAAATACACAACTAGCATAAATACAAGATTTACACAAATACAATTGCGACATTTACACAACTAGCTCAAAAATATAATCAATACACAACTTACCAAAATATGAACAATACATAACTAGCACATATTCATTAAATCCACAACTAAGCAATTTCCGCAAATACACATACAAAAACATATACAATTAATACAGACAACTTGCACAAAACAATACACAATTTATAGAAATATAATCAATACATAATTTCAATAATCATACAACATATGCAAAATACATAATCTGCACAATTAATACACAAGTATATTAATTGTGCTATATATGTACAAACACAACCAACTGGGTCAAACAATACACAATTTGCATGATATTTTTCTGGGTATATTTAGGACATTAATTATAATATGCTGAGTTTAACCAACTCCCCAAAAGTCAGAATTTCACATATAAAATGTTTCTTATAACTTCCAATGAGCTCAATATATAACACATTCTTTTCCATTAAGATATCAACATTATTAGTGCTAAACTATTCATCTAACATATGTCCACTGTTTTTATGTCTTATTAATACCTTCCTTGTTACATTCTCTCCAATCAGACCACCATATTTATGTATTTATTCAAACCATCTAACAGACTTATTTGTTCTAGCCTTAGTTATGTTAGGGCAGGTGGGTTAGGTGGAGTCAGTATTTTCTATGATAATTTTAGACAAATTTGCTATATCTTATCAAAATGCATCCTGTTAAAACTTAAATTCATCTAAATCTATCAAAAAATATACTTATACTACGCAATTTGACTAAATTCTACCTAGCTAAACTTACTAAATATGAGCATCCCATATCCTCACATACAAGCCTATGTCGCCTCTGTCCATACATTATATGAGTCTGTCATATAGCAGGAACCCCAAATAGGAAATTTACACTATTTCATAAACATACTAGTTCATTACCCTAAGATATTATATATGTCCTTCCCTACACGACCTCACCAAACCTGACCTAGCATATCCAACCCTAGATTTGGTAAAAGTTGGCGAAATGTATGCTATGCCACCTAAATTTCACCAAATTTAAGGCAATTTCCACCAAATATACCCAAATATTGTGTATCATAGCATCGCCAAAGCCCATTTTCACCTATTCCATACTATCCTACACAACCTCACCTAACCTGACCTAGCATATCCAAACCTGGATTTGGTTAAAGTCGACGAAATTCATGCTATGCTACCTAAATTTAACCAAATATACCCAAATGTTTCATATCACAGCACTGTCAAAGCCCATTTTTACCTACATTTTCTCCTATTCCATCCTACCCTACGCAACCTTACCTAACCTATCCTAGCATATCCAAACCCAGATTTTGTTAAAGTCGGCGAAATTTAAGCTATCCCATCTAAATTCTAACTAATTTAAGGCAATTCCCACCAAATATATCCAAATGTTCTGTATCACAGCATTGCCAAAGCCCATTTTTACCTACATTTTCTCCTATACCATCCTACCCTACGCAACCTCACCTAACCTATCCTAGCATATCCAAACCTAGATTTGGTTAAAGTAGGCAAAATTTAAGTTATCCCATATAAATTTGACCTAATTTAAGACAATTTCCACCAAATATACCCAAAAATGTTTTGGAACATAGCACGGCCAAAGCTCATTTAGCTGAGTTTTCACCTATTCCAACCTGCCCTAGACAACCCTACCCATCCTCTCCTGGCATATCCAAAGTCAGATTTGATTATAGTTGGCGAAATTTATGCCTTTCCAACCTAAATTTTACCTAATCTAAGCCAATTTCCACCGAATATACCCAAATGTTTTGTATCTAGCATAGTCAAAGTTTATTTTAGCTGAGTTTTCGCCTATTCCAACCTGCCCTAGACATCCCTACCCGGCCTCTCCTGGCATATCCAAAGTCAGATTTGATTATAGTTGGCAAAATTTATGCCTTTCCCACCTAAATTTTACCTAATTTATGCCAATTTCCACCGAATATACCCCAATGTTTTGTATCTTAGCATGGTCAAAGTTCATTTCACCCAAGTTTTTCACCTATTCCATCTTACCTTACACAGCCTTACCTAACCTGACCTAGCATATCCCAAGCTAGATTTGATTAGAGTTCGTGAAATTTATGCTTACTCACCTAAATTCAACCTAATTTAAGACAATTTCTACCAATATACCCAAAATGATTTGTTACATAGCTCAGCCAAAGACCATTTTACCCGAGTTTTCACATATTCCAACCTACCCTACATAGCCTTACCTATCCCTGACCTAGCAGATTTTATTAAAGTTGGGGAAATGTAAGCTATCGCCATCAAATTGGAGATAATTTCCACCAAATATGCCTAAATGTTGTGTATCATAGCACAGCCAAAAACCCATTTTACCTACATTTTCATCTATTCCATCTGAACCTGGACCTAGCCTCTGATACTACATATACTCAGAGAAGTGATGTTTTTTTGGATATGTACCTAAATGCCCGTGCCTAACCTGCAAGAGTCTTGGAGTTTTGTTGAATATTTTACCTATTTTTCTTAAAAAACTGAAGTTTTGGATATGAACCTATCCGCACTGTGCCTAACCTGCTAGGATCTTTGTTGAACATTGTAACCATATTCACAGAAAAGTGATGTTTTGGATATGGACCTAACAGACCCTCTCCTTTAAAACTTGGAACTGTGTTCAATATTGTAGATATAGTGTTGGGTATGTGTTTTGTTTTTACACATTAACCCAACCGTCCTGGACCTAACCTCCCTTCATCTAACTTCAAATTTATCGTAAATATGGAAGGACGTGTTTGTGCATCAACCCACACCGTCCTTGACCTAACCTCCATTTATCAAACTTCAAATTTATCATAAACATGGGAGGACCGTGTTATTTGTGCATCAACCCTGTCGTCCTGGGCCTAACCTCCCTTTATCTAACTTCAAATTTATTGTATTTATGGGAAGAAGGTGTTGTTTATGCATCAACCCAACCTCCCTGGACCTAACCTCTGATACACGAATCTTGGTTCAACATTGCATCATACTTGTAGCATTTTTTTTCACATAATTCAACCATCCTCAACCTAACCTCTATTACCTGGGGGAGGGAGGTTAATGGAAAATATGATAATAATGGGAATTTTCTCTACATCAGTTCAACTTAACCATCCTTAACCTAACCTTAGTTAGAAAGGGATATAACTCACCAAAACTATTTAATTACCATTTACCTTATTTTCCTTATCCTAACCCATAACCAGAAGGTTTAGACCCCCCTTTACCTCAAAATTAGAGTACAGGGCTAAATTAGGGAATGATAGGTTTATGTGCGAAAATAAATTTCCTACCTTAAATATATAGTATAATTTCGAGGTAAAGGGGGGTCTAAACCTTCTGGTTATGGGTTAGGATAAGGAAAATAAGGTAAATGGTAATTAAATAGTTTTGGTGAGTTATATCCCTTTCTAACTAAGGTTAGGTTAAGGATGGTTAAGTTGAACTGATGTAGAGAAAATTCCCATTATTATCATATTTTCCATTAACCTCCCTCCCCCAGGTAATAGAGGTTAGGTTGAGGATGGTTGAATTATGTGAAAAAAAATGCTACAAGTATGATGCAATGTTGAACCAAGATTCGTGTATCAGAGGTTAGGTCCAGGGAGGTTGGGTTGATGCATAAACAACACCTTCTTCCCATAAATACAATAAATTTGAAGTTAGATAAAGGGAGGTTAGGCCCAGGACGACAGGGTTGATGCACAAATAACACGGTCCTCCCATGTTTATGATAAATTTGAAGTTTGATAAATGGAGGTTAGGTCAAGGACGGTGTGGGTTGATGCACAAACACGTCCTTCCATATTTACGATAAATTTGAAGTTAGATGAAGGGAGGTTAGGTCCAGGACGGTTGGGTTAATGTGTAAAAACAAAACACATACCCAACACTATATCTACAATATTGAACACAGTTCCAAGTTTTAAAGGAGAGGGTCTGTTAGGTCCATATCCAAAACATCACTTTTCTGTGAATATGGTTACAATGTTCAACAAAGATCCTAGCAGGTTAGGCACAGTGCGGATAGGTTCATATCCAAAACTTCAGTTTTTTAAGAAAAATAGGTAAAATATTCAACAAAACTCCAAGACTCTTGCAGGTTAGGCACGGGCATTTAGGTACATATCCAAAAAAACATCACTTCTCTGAGTATATGTAGTATCAGAGGCTAGGTCCAGGTTCAGATGGAATAGATGAAAATGTAGGTAAAATGGGTTTTTGGCTGTGCTATGATACACAACATTTAGGCATATTTGGTGGAAATTATCTCCAATTTGATGGCGATAGCTTACATTTCCCCAACTTTAATAAAATCTGCTAGGTCAGGGATAGGTAAGGCTATGTAGGGTAGGTTGGAATATGTGAAAACTCGGGTAAAATGGTCTTTGGCTGAGCTATGTAACAAATCATTTTGGGTATATTGGTAGAAATTGTCTTAAATTAGGTTGAATTTAGGTGAGTAAGCATAAATTTCACGAACTCTAATCAAATCTAGCTTGGGATATGCTAGGTCAGGTTAGGTAAGGCTGTGTAAGGTAAGATGGAATAGGTGAAAAACTTGGGTGAAATGAACTTTGACCATGCTAAGATACAAAACATTGGGGTATATTCGGTGGAATGGTTTGAATAAATACATAAATATGGTGGTCTGATTGGAGAGAATGTAACAAGGAAGGTATTAATAAGACATAAAAACAGTGGACATATGTTAGATGAATAGTTTAGCACTAATAATGTTGATATCTTAATGGAAAAGAATGTGTTATATATTGAGCTCATTGGAAGTTATAAGAAACATTTTTATATGTGAAATTCTGACTTTTGGGGAGTTGGTTAAACTCAGCATATTATAATTAATGTCCTAAATATACCCAGAAAAATATCATGCAAATTGTGTATTGTTTGACCCAGTTGGTTGTGTTTGTACATATATAGCACAATTAATATACTTGTGTATTAATTGTGCAGATTATGTATTTTGCATATGTTGTATGATTATTGAAATTATGTATTGATTATATTTCTATAAATTGTGTATTGTTTTGTGCAAGTTGTCTGTATTAATTGTATATGTTTTTGTATGTGTATTTGCGGAAATTGCTTAGTTGTGGATTTAATGAATATGTGCTAGTTATGTATTGTTCATATTTTGGTAAGTTGTGTATTGATTATATTTTTGAGCTAGTTGTGTAAATGTCGCAATTGTATTTGTGTAAATCTTGTATTTATGCTAGTTGTGTATTTTCATATTTGGGGTAGTTATATATTGTACGTATTTGTGCTAGATATGCATTTGTGCAAGTTGTGTGTAATAAATATGAAAGATGTGTAATATTGTATAAGTTGTGTATTAATTGCGCATGTTGTGTAATTGCATATGGACGAATTGTTTATTTTTACCTTTGGGTATTGATTGTCATTGTGCACGCTGAGTAATTATATAGCAAGTTTTCTTGTATTAATTGTGCAAAGATGTAAAATAATTACACAAACTGTGTAATAATTTTTGTGATAATAGTGCATTTATGCACGTTGTGTTTTTAATTTGTTGAAGTGGGACTGGTGCAACTGTATTTGTGTGTGAAAATTGTGTATTTTGTGTAAGCTCTGTAATTTGATAAAATAGATCTTTATGGTGTAAGTGTATTTTGGTTTATGAGATAATGTGTGGGTATTTTGTGAAAATTACGTTTGTGAAATTGTGTAATTTTAGTTAAAGTGCATTTTTGATTGTCTAAATGTATAAGCATTTTGATATATTTGTGCAAAATACCGTACTTTGTGTAAATGTCATACTCTGAGTGTACATGCAATATTGTGTAAATGGTATATTTTTGTTTGCAACTGACATATTTTGTATGAAAATCTCATATTTTTTTTATGTGATGGTATATTTTGAGTGTAAATAGTATATTTTGTGCATAAATGGCATATTTGGTGTGTAAATGCAGTATTTTCTGTGTGTATGGCATAAAGTACATCTGATTAATGGGGAAATGGTGGCAAAAACTAGGCTATTCTCTATGAATGCATAGGTTTTGAAGTATGTGTAGGTATGCATGATTGTATTTGCGAGTGTTGGTTTAGAAACAAGTAAGCTGATTTGCGTAGCAAGACTAGGATTTTTTGAGGTGTAGAAATGATTAGCCTATGAATATAGTGGCTAACATCCAGCTGAGTTGCTAGATGGATGAATTGAGGTGCGACATTTGGATATCTATTTGATGGATGTGAGGACAGTTGACTAGCCTATGAACACAGCCACTAATCCGCTGTACTGCCAGATGTGTGGTAACTAATTGTGGATTATAGTAGAATATCTAGATATAGGGTTTTCATAATTGCTGTTGTGTATAAAACTAGAATAAGAGCTATTTATTAAAACTATTATTGTAAACTAATACTTTAAGTGGGATCCCTTGGTTGTTTTAAGCATAGGGTGGACATGAATGAGATTGGGTGGAAATATATAGGAGCTGCCTCGTATGGGCCAATAGGACCTCTGCAGTTACCTTTATTCTTATGTTCAGCTCACCTGCTATGCTGCCAGATGTACGATTCTGCTTAAATTGCAGTATGACATTTGGGCTTCTGTTATACTTTTGAACTTATTACTGAATAATGATTACAGTTGTGGATGACTAAAATGTATATTCTTATACCTCTGATTAGGTTAGGTGGGGATGGTTAGTCTAGTCATTTTTTATTAATAACATCAAATACTCATGCCAGTAGGACGCCAAAGGTCGCAGTCATACATAGTTGACCAGTAAGGTACTGTAATACCTTCACACCTATATGCTAATGACCATCAATACATTATCCCTATACCTGAGCTCGCTTTTCACGATGTCACTAAACAACAACAATAACTGTTCTGTAGAATGTATTTGTTTGTTATAAATAATATGTTAGGTTAGGTTAGGTTAGGAAGGTTTGATCGGGTTTATGAATAACAGAAAATATAAGTAATGAGCGAAAATAAGAGCTATTGTAGCTGAATATCAACTCTGATGAAGCATAGAGTATAGGTGAGGTATTGAGCCTGATTAAGAGTTCACACTTATGTGTGAACCTCCTGGGATCCGCATTTAGCGCGCCTCGCGCCACATTAGGGATGATGACGTCAGAAACGAAGGCTTTATTTCAAAACATGAGAGGCTTGCTTTTCATTGAAGTCACCATGCCTGGCAGGGGACTGTTAGTTTATACAGTAATGTTGGATTAGTACTGAAATCGCATTGAAGTCTCCATGCCTGGCAGGGTACTGTTAGTTTATACAGTAATATTGGATTAGTACTGAAATCGCATTGAAGTCACTACGCCTGGCAGGGGACTGTTTTCATACAAATGAAAGATAGTAAGTTTTCATTTTTATTTTGCCCTATGCTCAATAAGCAATTTCTGAAGAAAGATTGACAAAGCTTAAATTACATTCTCTAGAAAGGCAAAGAAATAGAGGTGACATGATAGAGTTGTGAATGATAGTAAAGGGGAATATTAATGACCCATTATACGTATCAACATGAAATAGAACAGGAATGAATTGGATAAGTTATATATTTAGGAAAAAGACCTGGGTGAAAATAGGTAACAGGGGAAGAACTCGAAAAATACACAAATAACTTCTTGCAGTGCTGCTCCCCTTTTGTTTCATGCAATGACCGATGGTTGGAAGTAAATAGGAAATTTAAAATAGTCTGAGGTTGATGGAATTTTTACATTAGGTTTCAGGGTTACTGTTTTTTTGCCCTATGCTTAATAAACGATCCTTCAAGTAAGATTGTCATAGCTCAAATTACATTCTCTAGAACGACGACGACGAAGAAGAAATAGGGGTGACATGATAGAGGTGTGACTGAATGGTCATAGTAAAGGGGAATATTAATAACCTATTATACGTATCAACATGAAACAGAATAGGAAATGAATTGGATAAGTTTTATATTTAGGAAAAAGACCTGGGTAAATACAGGCAGCAGGGGACGAACTTGAAAATACACACAACACTTCTTGCAGTGCTGAAGTTATGTTCTTCCCTCATATACATGATCCCCTTTGATAAATGTAATGGGTGATGGTTGGAAGTAAATATGAAATTAAAAATAGACTAGGGATGATGGTATTTTATATTAGGTTTCAAGGACACTGTTGTATCGCAAAACACACGACTCATAGACCGGCTTTTTAATCCCCTCGAACATGCCGGTGCAGGAACGCTGAGCGGCTAGCTGGTGACGTCATTGACCATAAGCAATGTCTGTGCAGGGTCACTGAGCCAACGAAATTTGGGGATGCCAGGGACCGGCTTTTTAATCCCTAGGCAAGTTGAATAGAGAAAACCCAGGGTGCGTAGACCATGCCCTGAAAAAACAAAAACGCACGGTCTATGTCGTACTTCAAGTTCGCGAAACCAGGGATGCGTAGACCGTGCCTGGAAAAAAACCAAAACGGCCGGTCTAAAAGTTGAAAATAGCCCTGCGACGTAGACCGGCAGTCGAAAAAAACAAAATTGCAGGTCTAAAAGTTGAAAATAACACTGCGACGTAGACCGGCAGTCGAAAAAAACAAAATTGCCGGTCTAAAAGTTGAAAATAGCCCTGCGACGTAGACCGGCAGTCGAAAAAAAACAAAATTGCCGGTCTAAAAGTTGAAAATAGCCCTGCGACGTAGACCGGCAGTCGAAAAAAACAAAATTGCCGGTCTAAAAGTTGAAAATAGCCCTGCGACGTAGACCGGCAGTCGAAAAAAACAAAATTGCCGGTCTAAAAGTTGAAAATAGCCCTGCGACGTAGACCTGCAGTCGAAAAAACAAAATTGCCGGTCTAAAAGTTGAAAATAGCCCTGCGACGTAGACCGACAGTCGAAAAAACAAAATTGCCGGTCTAAAAGTTGAAAATAGCCCTGCGACGTAGACCTGCAGTCGAAAAAACAAAATTGCCGGTCTAAAAGTTGAAAATAGCCCTGCGACGTAGACCGGCAGTCGAAAAAACAAAATTGCCGGTCTAAAAGTTGAAAATAGCCCTGCGACGTAGACCGCAGTCGAAAAAAACAAAATTGCCGGTCTAAAAGTTGAAAATAGGGCACACTACACCATGGTCACCACACACCACCACTACCCATGGTCACCACCACCACCACTACCCATGGTCACCACCACCACCACTACCATGGGTCACCACCACCACTACCCATCATGGTCATCATCACCACTACCCACCATGGTCACCACCACCACCACCACTACCCACCCATGGTCACCACCACCACCACTACCCATGGTCATCACCACCACCACACATGGTCACCACCACCACCACTACCCATGGTCACCACCACCACCACTACTACCCATGGTCACCACCACCACCACTACCCACCATCACCATCATCACCACCACCACCACCACCATGGTCATCACCACCACCACCACCACCCATCATGGTCACCATCACCACTACCCATCATGGTCATCACCACCACCACTACCACACCCATGGTCATCACCACCACCACATGGTCACCACCACCACCACTACCCATGGTCATCACCACCACCACTACCCCCATGGTCATCATCACCACCACCACTACCCACCATGGTGATCACCACCACCACCACATGGTCACCACCACCACCACTACCATGGTCATCACCACCACCACCACTACCCATCATGGATCATCACCACCACCACTACCCACCCATGGTCACCACCACCACCACCACCCACCATGGTCATCACCACCACCACTACCCACCATGGTCATCACCACCACCACTACCCATGGTGATCACCACCACTACCCATCATGGTCATCACCACCACCACACCACCACCCCCATGGTGATCATCACCACCACCACTACCCATGGTCACCATCATCACCACCACCCATCATGGTCATCACCACCACCACTACCCACCATGGTGATCATCACCACTACCCATCATGGTGATCACCACCACCACTACCCACCATCACCACCACTACCCATGGTCACCACTACCCACCCATGGTCATCACCACCCACTACCACACCCATGGTCACCACCACCACCACTACCCACCACCACCATCATCACCACCACCCATCATGGTCACCACCACCACCACTACCCACCATGGTCATCACCACCACCACTACCCACCATGGTCACCATCACCACCACCACTACCCACCATGGTCATCATCACCACCACCCATCATGGTGACCACCACCACCACTACCCACCACCACCACCATCACCACCACCACTACCCACCATGGTGATCATCACCACACCCTACCACCATCATGGTCACCACCACCACTACCCACCATGGTCATCACCACCACCACTATGGTCACCACCACCACCACCCATCATGGTGATCACCACCACCACTACCCATGGTCACCACCACACCACTACCCATCATGGTCACCACCACCACTACCCATGGTCATCACCACCACCACTACCCATGGTCACCACCACCACCACTACCCATGGTGATCACCACCACCACCCACCATGGTCATCACCACCACCACTACCCATGGTCACCACCACCACCACCACCCACCCATGGTCACCATCACCACCACCACTACCCACCACCACCATCATGGTCACCACCACCCATCATGGTCACCACCACCACCACTACCCACCATGGTCACCACCACCACCACTCACCCATGGTCATCAGGTCACACCACCACCCACCCATGGTCACCACCACCACCACTACCCACCATGGTCATCACCACCACCACCACTACCCCATGGTCACCACCACCACCACCACTACCCACCACCACCATCACCACCACCACCACCACTACCCATGGTCACCACCACCACCACCCCACCCCCATGGTCACCATCACCACCACCACTACCCATGGGTCACCACCACCACCACTACCCATCACCACCACCATCACCACCACCACTACTACCCATCACCACCACCACCACTACCCCCATGGTCACCACCACCACCACTACCCATCATGGTCACCATCACCACCACTACCCATGGTCATCACCACCACCACTACCCATGGTCACCACCACCACCACTACCCATGGTCACCACCACCACCACTACCCATGGTCACCACCACCACCACTACCCACCATGGTCATCACCACCACCACTACCCATGGTCACCACCACCACTACCCATCCACCACCACCACCACTACCCATGGTCACCACCACCACCACTACCCATGGTCACCACCACCACCACCACCACCCTACCCATGGTCACCACCACTACCCATGGTTACCACCACCACCACTACCCATGGTCACCACCACTACCCATGGTCACCACCACCACCACCACTACCCATGGTCACCACCACCACCACTACCCATGGTCACCACCACCACCACTACCCATGGTCACCACCACCACCACTACCCATGGTCACCACCACCACCACTACCCATGGTCACCACCACCACCACCACTACCCATGGTCACCACCACCACCACCACTACCCATGGTCACCACCACCACCACTACCCATGGTCACCACCACCACCACCACTACCCATGGTCACCACCACCACTACCCATGGTCACCACCACCACCACCACTACCCATGGTCACCACCACCACCACTACCCATGGTCACCACCACCACCACCCATGGTCACCACCACCACCACCACTACCCATGGTCACCACCACCACCACCCATGGTCACCACCACCACCACCACACATGGTCACCACCACTACCCATGGTCACCACCACCACCACTACCCATGGTCACCACCACCACCCATGGTCACCACCACTACCCATGGTCACCACCACCACCACTACCCATGGTCACCACCACCACCACCACTACCCATGGTCACCACCACCACTAACCATGGTCACCACCACCACCACCACTACCCATGGTCACCACCACCACTAACCATGGTCACTACCCGCACCACCGCTGGCCGCCCACTGGCCGCCCACGCCCGCTGGCCGCCCACGCCCGCTGGTCGCCCACGCCCGCTGGCCGCCCACGCCGTGTGGTAGCAGCCAAGGGCGTGACTGGGGTAGAGGGTGCGGAGAAAGTAATGAAGAACTGGCTTCATACTTTAAACAAAACTGGTTTGATCTAACGCGAAATTTGTGAGTGTGGCCGAGCAGCTTTGTTTACTCCTCTTGTTGTTTACTGACGCACATGTGTGTGTGTGTGTGTGAGTGTGTGTGCGTACTTACATACTTGTACTTGGGTTGAGGGGGGATTGAGCTCTGGCTCTTTGGTCCCGCCTATTAATTGTTAATCAACTGGAGTACAGATTCCTGAGCCTATTCTGATCTATCTTATCTACATCTGAAACTATATATGGAGTCTGCCTCCACCACATCACTGCCTAATGCATTCCATTTGTTAACTACTCTGACACTGGAAAAAATCATTTTAATGTCTCTTGTGGCTCATTTGGGGTACTCAGTTCCCACTTGTGTCTCCTTGTTCGAGTACCACCCATGCTAAAGAGTTTGTCTTTGTCCACTCTGTCAATTTCCCTGAGAATTTTGTAGTTGGTTATTATATCTCCCCTTACTCTTCTGTTATCAGGGACGTGCGGTTTAGTTCCTGTAGCCTTTCCTCGTAGCTCATACCTCTCAGGTCTGGGACTAGTCTGCTGGCGTAGCTCTGAATCTTACGGCCAGCTCGGGCCAGTAAGCAGGTTCTTTCTGATAATTGTCTTATGTCTTATAACTAGTGTCTTATAACAACTTCTTGATCCGGCCCCAAGTCCCAAGTAGTATTCGATCTATGGTTATCTTGAGATGATTTCGGGGCTTTTAGTGTCCCCGCGGCCCGGTCCTTCCACCCCCAGGAAGCAAGAACTAACACCCAGGTTGTGGCAAGTAGTATTGGGCAAAGAATCACAAGTCCCGCGTGCTGTCCGCTCGGCCGACCGGCTCCCTCGGGGGATAAACAGTACTCAAGTACAACTTCACCAATATATTATCATCTGCACCAATATATATATTATATCTATTACTACAAATTACACTGTGTAGCTTTCACTCAGGATACTCAATAGAATGGCAGTGTTGATCAAATCCCGGAGATTCCGCTACTTGCAGGTACACATCGTTCATGCTTAATGGTAATCACCGGCGAGTTCACCTTCCTCAACATGGGCCAGTCCACGCCCCTATCATCACACTGTTCCAACATCCGCTCTCCAGAAACACACTGGCTTCACCAACATGCTGACAGGGGTCTCAAATAATCATGTACATAAATAATCTTCGTAACTAACACCCTGGCAGAAGTTTCTAGCAACACTTCTCAACGGATGCACATCCTTCGTCTCGTAACAATTCTTGGTCAAATCCCGGATATGTCAGTCCATACAACACTGCATAAATCCAGCAGCTAACACACTGCTACTACCGACGGCGTCCACTTTGTCCTCTCACAGGACCAAATCAAGAATTCTGGACTGCCCTCCTCAGTGCAATCACCTCCTTACGTCACCTCTGTGAGCATAAAACGTCATTAGCTAGACAGACAGTATACTGGGTGACCTTAGGATAACACCCATCCAATGGGAACTGACATTGTAATTGTATTCACAACCTAGATGGCGTTGATATCGTTATGCTACCCACCAGAGGTCATCATCATCGACCTCACCTCCTAACTGAGGTGAGGTGAGAAGAAATGTTTTTCTTCTTTACATCTTCGTAGCGGCTACGTCGGTATTCAGGTAGTCATTTAATAAGGAAATAAGTATGTATCTTCCTAAGTATGCTCCGTCGCTCATATGCTCCGCTTATGCATATGCATCGCGCATATGCATAAGTATGCTCATAAGTCAATTTCTCTCTACTACACAACACGGAGGATCGATTTTATTATAAACAAAACATTTTAGTTGGTGAGTTTCAAGACGACGTCCTTTGTGTTAACTATATATATATATATAACCTTTGTAGTGTTAACTACAAACTGTTTCACTGCTTGAAACTTATCGTAAACATGTCTTTTATGATATTAGAATTAGTTTTATAAAGACAAGATATTATACCAGTAGTTATTAAGTACATAAACACTGGTGAACATGAAATGAGAGGTGATGATGATCCTTCTAAATATTTGTGAAGGTGATGGTGGGAGCATTTACTATCACCAAATGCCTCTGTTTACCTAGTAATAAGTATAGCTAGGGGTGTACCTTAGCTATACATACCCATTTTTAATTTATTTTCTTTGGTTTTATTTTGAAATTAAATATAGGTGAGATATAAAAGAAAAATATCCAGCACAAATGTTAGGTTAGGGTAAAAACTTCAACAACTTTTGTCATTTAATACATAGGCCTATAATTATGACTATATGGACTATTATGGGCTGTTAAAAAAGAGAGGGGGAAGCAGGGGGTCCAAGACCTCTTCCTGTTACACAGTTTGGCTGTGTGAAACAATCAGTAAGTAGTTATCAAAAGAAGGTACCAAGCTGGGAAGGCTATAGCCTTCCCAGCTTAACACCATTGTCTTTAACAATAAACCATTTTTTTTTAACAAATAATGCACCTGTATGGTAAAACAAATCCTGTCAGCTGTAAAAATATTGACGCAGTTATTTAAATAAAAAAATATAATGAAAGAAATATTACTGGTTTATTTTTATCCTATCTTTTTGTACTGTACAGTATGCCCAAAGAAGAGAAAAATTGAGACATAATGCACAATTTAATGAATGATTCAAAAGAAATATGACTATTACATATCAACATGAGATCTTAATGATCCATGGTAAACATGATTTAATAAGGATAATAATGGTAATAATACAAACTATAATTTAAAATCATTATTACTGATTTTGTTTATTAAGAAGCTTAGGAATGCACAGCAATGTGCTGCTACCCTGTTGTATATGGAAGATTATACAGTGTAGATAAAAAACTAGCTATAAGTTTATATAATTCTCCCATCTCACAGGATGGTTAGGCATACATAGAATCAAGGGAGAAAATACCAGCCTCAATACAAAAAATAAATCAACTCTGACTAAACAACACTTCACGATTTTCACAAGAGGTAAGCACTGAATCATGGAAACATTATATTATAATTACTCTTACCAGTTTCTACAAGACTCCTCTCAAACAATGTATTTTTTAACATGTTTAGGTATACACAGCAATGTGCTGCTTCCTTATTCTGTATGAAGGACCACACAGTGTAGATCAAAAACCAGCTACAAGCTCATCCAACATCATCACCTCACAGGATGGCCAGTCATACATGGAATCAGGAGAGAACAAAATATGTAATGCTGATCTATTAGCCTCCACTGGCAAAATCTGGGTGCAGCACAAGAATATCTTCCAATATTCCTGAGTGTATGAAGTAATTACAGAGCTGAAAGTACCGCATACCATTTGGTATGAAGTCACTGATAACAGGACAATCACAGATATAGTGTTGGAGAGTATGTCCTCTCAAGTAGGACTGAAAACAGATGTTTTTCCATCAAGAGAGTTATAAACCCATGGAACCGCCTACCCGCTGAAGCCGTAAATGCCAAAATCCAGCTAAAAAATATTATTAAGACATTTGGCGGGCACTTTAACAAGCCGCCGGCTTTCTGTCCTCGTCGAGGCCACTCGATAGTTATTGGCCCTTGGGTAAATTCGGGTAAATATATACAATAATTGTCAGTGCATCTTCCGAGCAACAAGGACAGCTACACAGTATCTCTTAGAATTACGTAGGTAAACAACAAATGTAACATATTTGTTTACTACAATGTCGGTGCTGGCTGTAGAAGTTGAAAAAACAGTTTTTCTTCGAAATATACTAATTTTATAAGAAAATTCGACGTAAATAGGTGGCAGGTGAGCTCCGATAAGCCAGCATCGTGATTGGCTAAATCTTCAAGATGAAGAATGTTGCCTGCTCTCTGATTGGGCAAACGAAAAGCCCTGGTGACATCTAGCGAGACTTCTTGAAAGTTGCTTATAACTTTGTAAGTACAGCTTTCTGAATCGCATGTAGTCACGTTCTCAGCCGGTACTTACAAACCTTCATAGCATGCCTACTTACGAAGAAATACATGGAGCTTCGTGAATCTAGGTCCAGGTCTATAGCTGGCATTGAAATCGCCACTCCCCACTCCGGCGACGGTGTCGGTACCGTAACACAGCAGAAGGCTAAACACAAGGTACCATCTGGGAGGTGAAATCTTGCAAGACTCAAATAGAGAGAAAGATTTCATCACCTGTGCTTTCACCGTTGTTTTCCTCCTGATGTGACTGTGAGGTAGCTTTGGTTTGGTTTTGTTTGCTATATCATTTTCATACTTTTTCTTTACTTCTCTTCTCACCCTAACATATTCATTCCTTGAGTGTGTGTGTGTGTGTGTGTGTGTGTGTGTGTGTGTGTGTGTGTGTGTGTGTGTGTGTGTGTGTGTGTGTGTGTGTGTGTGTGTATGTGTGTAAGTGTGAATGTGTTACTCACATATTTGTGCCTGCCGGATCGAGCTCTTGCTCTTGGACCCCGCTTTTCTAGCCGATGATTGTCTAATGCATGACTTCTGGCTAATTTCCCTATTTTTTGTGTGTTTTTATTATTTTGTTTATATATACAAGAGTTTTTACATTGTTGTACAGCCACCAGCACGCATAGAGTTTCAGGTAAGTCCTTAATCCTATGTTCCCTGGAATACGACCCGCCAAATCGTTAAATAACCAGGTACCCATTTTGCCTTTGGTAAACAGAAACTACAGTTAAGGATTTGAGCCCAGTAAATCCTCCCCGGCCAGGATAGAAACCCAGGACAAAGCGCTCGTGAAACGCCTATCATACCTGCTTTTAAAGTTATAAATGGAGTTAACCTCTACAGTCTGCTCCTTTAGGTCATTCCATTTACTCACTACCCTTACGCTATAGGAAAACTTTCTAACATCTCTGACACATCTGAATCTCAAGCTTCCATCCATGCCCACCCTTCTTCTATTGTTATTAACTGTAAACTGTTATGGATCATGTACAAGAGCCCCACTTTAGGGTTATGAGGGGAGTAACCTTCAGCATCACTGGAACACATAGACTGGCCACATATCAATCACTGTTCTAGGGAAGTGAAAGGCTAGCAAAAATATTCCAGTTTACCGGGCATTAATATAAATCCACATAACATTAAAAATATACCATCTAGTAACTCACACACAATTACTTTATCCAGCTTCTCAACAACTGGGCATGATCAACAAACCAGGTTTGGAAACTGCATACAATCAGCATTAGCTGACACCAGGCTGTATCCTGGCACAGTGGGTCACTAGTACCTATATGCTGCTTATACCAATACAGGGAGGTGGTGTCTCAACCAGTAACAAATGAGGTATGAGGAAACAATATCATATCCAGCAACAATGGCATTACTTAAGTTCCCCAGAATAAATCACCTCACTAAGACATATAACAGCACCTACCACCTAGTATAAAGGATGCACAACAGTTGCAGTTGTCGATGACAATACATTAAAGCAACATGAGAATAAGTCTAGCAGTCAAAATAACACAAATAAGGTCACAATCCCGGACCGGAAGGCCACACATGCGCTCGCCTGAGATGATCATGAAGAGTAGTGTTGCCGTGAGCCAAGCTCGCCTGAGATGATCATGAAGAGAGTAGTGTTGCCGTGAGCCAAGCTCGCCTGAGATGATCATGAAGAGAGTAGTGTTGCCGTGAGCCAAGCTCGCCTGAGATGATCATGAAGAGAGTAGTGTTGCCGTGAGCCAAGCTCGCCTGAGATGATCATGAAGAGAGTAGTGTTGCCGTGAGCCAAGCTCGCCTGAGATAATCATGAAGAGTAGTGTTGCCGTGAGCCAAGCTCGCCTGAGATGATCATGAAGAGAGTAGTGTTGCCGTGAGCCAAGCTCGCCTGAGATGATCATGAAGAGAGTAGTGTTGCCGTGAGCCAAGCTCGCCTGAGATGATCATGAAGAGAGTAGTGTTGCCGTGAGCCAAGCTCGCCTGAGATGATCATGAAGAGAGTAGTGTTGCCGTGAGCCAAGCTCGCCTGAGATGATCATGAAGAGAGTAGTGTTGCCGTGAGCCAAGCTCGCCTGAGATGATCATGAAGAGAGTAGTGTTGCCGTGAGCCAAGCTCGCCTGAGATGATCATGAAGAGAGTAGTGTCGCCGTGAGCCAAGCTCGCCTGAGATGATCATGAAGAGAGTAGTGTTGCCGTGAGCCAAGCTCGCCTGAGATGATCATGAAGAGAGTAGTGTTGCCGTGAGCCAAGCTCGCCTGAGATGATCATGAAGAGAGTAGTGTTGCCGTGAGCCAAGCTCGCCGGGCCGCGACACTCTCCAACCTGTATGAGTCAACTGATCCTCATCATTCAAATGTCTCAAGCTCATATTCAGACATAACTCGATCAAGAACTTCTAAGTCAAGATAAAACTAAATACAGATTATAATACCCAGCAATACATAGCATACATCTTTGATACAAAAATATAATATAGTGGGTTATGTATGACATACATTGTCAATACCCGAATTAACAACAATATACTGTCAAAGAAGAATTAACTAATAATTATAATATTCGTGATACTAGGCTAATCAGCCAAGATATCACTATATAGTTTGAATACAATCATACACCAGCCTCAGTATGATCACACTGGTGATCATACCTCATCCCTCGCAGCTCTGGGAAGTCTCATTGCAAAATTCTTCACATTTTCGAGCTTCCTTATGTGTTTTTTAAGATTGGGGCTTCACGATGGGGTTGCATACTCTAAGACTGGGCTCACATAGGCGGTATACAGTGATCTAAAAGCCTCTCTATTCAAGTTTCTGAAGGATGTTCTGACTTTTGCCAGAGTAGATTATACAACTGACGTATGGTAGACAATGGATCGCAAAGCTCCTCTTTGCATTCTTTAAGCACCCTGGCAAATACTTCATCCGGCCATGGGGATTTGTTTGTTTTGAGTTTCACTACTTGTTTAATAACATCCTCCCTGGTAACTGTTAGACTCGTCAACCTATCCTCGTCCCCACCCACATAGACTTGTTCGGCTGAAGGCATATTGTTAAGTTCCTCTTTAGTAAATACAGAGATAAAATATTTATTAAAAATACTACTCATCTCTTCGTCATTATCCGTTATCTGACCTGTTTCAATTTTTAATGGACCTTTGCTTTTCCTAATCTTTGTTCGATATAACTGCAAAAACTTTAGAATTTGTCTTTGCTTGCCCTGCTATGCGAACTTCATAGTTTCTTTTTGCCCTCCTTATCTCTTTTTTAATATTTCTAACCAGTTGTACGAATTCCTGTTCTAAACTGACTTCCCCATTCTTAATCCTTTTGTACCAAGCTCTCTTTCTGCCTATAAGGTTCTTCAAATCCTTTAGTTATCCATTTTGGGTCATTAGTATTCCATCTATTCAATGTGTATGGTATACTACGTCCCTGTGTTTTGCTTAGATGTTTTTAAATAAATTATATATTGAATCCACATCGAAATCCCCTTTTACATCACCCATCGCTGGGTTCACGTCCCGCTCCAAGACCGGTAAACCCCCCTCCCATGCCCAGGACTTTCCAGTCTATTTGACAAAAAAAATCTTAGGCTATTGAAATCAACTTTGCGAAGATCTGGCACTTTAACAGAATTTTCTCCTACAGATCTATTCCATTCTATACTAAATCTGATTACCTTGTGATCACTGTGCCCTAGCTCACTCCCTATTTCGATGTCATTAATTTGTGTTTCCCTGTTAGTTAACACTTAAGTCTGAAATATTATTTTCCCTCGTTGGTTCCTTAATGTGTTGCGTAAGAAAGCAATCGTCAATTTATTCTAGAAAGTCTTCTGCTTCATTATTTCCTGTTTTGTTCAACCAGTTTATTCCACTAAAATTAAAGTCCCCCATGACACAAATACTGCTAGACCTAGATGCTCTAGATATTTCATCCCATAGATGCTTTACTTCCTCCTGTCTAAGTTTGGTGGCCTATATATAACTCCTATTATAAGATTATTTGCTTTTTCGTTTAATTCTATCCAAATAGTTTCTGTGTGTGGCTCAATTTTGATTCCCTCTTTGAGACTACATTTCAAATTGTCCTTAACATATATGGCTACTCCCCCTCCTCGTCTAATATATCTGTGTGAAATAGTTTAAATCCATTTATTTGATATTCAGCTAATAGTTCTCTATTTTCTACATTCATCCACGTTTCGGTAAGTGCAATAATATCTATTTTTTTCTGTGCAGACAAGAGCATTTAATTCGTTAATTTTGTTTCTTCTACTGTTAGTGTAATATACCCTAAGTGAATTGTTATTTTGAAGCCCTTCTCTTTCCCTGATAATTTTACTAATTTGTTTCTCCCACAAACACATACTTTTATTACCTCCTTCCTCCATATCAATTCCCATACCACTATCTACTAACAGTTTAAACCCAAACAAACACCTCTAACCACTGGTTCCAACGAGTTCAACAGCAACAACCCCAGCCCTCGATAGATGCACCCCATCACGAGCATACATTTAATTTCTTCCATAGAAGTGTTCCCAGTTGTCTATGAAAGATATTGCATTTGATTTGCAATATCTTTCCAGCCGGCAATTGACACTAAGTGCCCTCGACATCCATTCATTTCCCACTCCCTTTCTTGGAAGAATGTCACATATGATCGGGTTTCCTGCCTTGCTCCTAACTAATTCTATGGCTGTCTTAAACATCTGTATCAGTTCCTCACTCCTAACTCGTCCAACATCATTTCCACCGGCACTAATACGAATAATGGGTTTGTTCCCATTTCCAGCCATAATATCATTCATGTTGCTAACAATATCACCAGTTCCTGCTCCCGGATAGCAAACCCTTAACCTGTTACCCCCCCCCCCCCCCTACTGTCTCTGGCACAAAAAGTTCTCTCCTGATGCCTCACCTGGGAATCTCCCACAACCAAAATTCACTTAGGTACTGTGTGAGCACCTTGAGGGACCTGCGCTCCCTTCGTTGTCTTGACTTAACTGGTAACTACAGTCTCCACACCATTCGTTCTCCAGCACGGCGAATGGGTTGGAAGTCTTTATGATATCTGTAGGGGAGGTAAATGTGACAGCCCCATAAGTACAATTATGTACTATGTATGACTAAGGAAATGTACTTATTACACTTAGTATTAAACCGTACTGCCAATTCGGAGGATGGGTTGCAGCTTCAGTATCAGGTATCAGGTATATTAATTGTGGTATGAATCTCTCTTCTGCCTGAAGTACACCCAGTTGTACTTCAGTTTGACTTGGTCCATCATTTCCTGGACCGTCTTCCCTCAAAGTTCCTCCTCCCATTACACACTTCCCAGATACTCTCTGACTTCCATGTAGTTTCCTTGTTTATAGTCTGCTCTCCCTTCCCTGACTCCTTGTCTTATGGGCAGTGTAAAGTTCGATGGCATAGTGATATACCAAGACACAATGGTCACTTGATCCCAGTGGTATTTCCTGTTGAAAGTTCTCGATGCCCTTCTCATTCTGGCTGAAGATTAGGTGCAGTAGACTTGTGTATCTCTCCCCGTGACCTTTGTCTCCTCGCCTCATGTGTTAAGACATTTCTCTCTCCAACTTCCACCAGTTTCGCTCCCCAGGTTTCTTAATCTTCTTCTGTGTATGTCAGTACTCACCTAGTTGTGCTCACCTAGTTGTACTCATGTAGTTGTACTCACCTAGTTGTGCTCACCTAGTTGTACTCATGTAGTTGTACTCACCTAGTTGTACTCACCTAGTTGTACTCACCTAGTTGTACTCACCTAGTTGTACTCACCTAGTTGTGCTCACCTAGTTGTACTCACCTAGTTGTACTCACCTAGTTGTGCTCACCTAGTTGTGCTCACCTAGTTGTGCTCACCTAGTTGTGCTCACCTAGTTGTGCTCACCTAGTTGTGCTCACCTAGTTGTGCTCACCTAGTTGTACTCACCTAGTTGTACTCACCTAGTTGTACTCACCTAGTTGTACTCACCTAGTTGTACTCACCTAGTTGTACTCACCTAGTTGTACTCACCTAGTTGTGCTCACCTAGTTGTACTCACCTAGTTGTACACACCTAGTTGTACACACACCTAGTTGTACTCACCTAGTTGTACTCACCTAGTTGTACTCACCTAGTTGTACTCGCCTAGTTGTACTCGCCTAGTTGTACTCACCTAGTTGTACTCACCTAGTAGTACACACCTAGTTGTATACACCTAGTTGTATACACCTTCCGGAATAACAGAACACCAGAAAGCAGAGAGAGATACCAGAGAACCAGGAATGAGTACGTCAGGATGAGAAGAGAAGCAGAGAAAAGTTTTGAAAATGATATAGCAAACAAAGCCAAGACCGAACCAAAGTCCACAGTCACATCAGAAGGAAAACAACAGTGAAAGAACAGGTATTGAAACTTCGAACAGGCGAGGACAGGTATACAGAGAATGACAGAGAGGTGTGTGAAGAACTCAAGAGGTTCCAGGAGGTCTTCACAATAGAACAAGGTGAGGTCACTGTGCTAGGAGAAAGGGAGGTAAACCAGGCGGCCTTGGAAGAGTTCGAAATTACGAGAGAGGAGGTCAAGAGACACCTGCTGGATCTGGATGTTAGAAAGGCTGTTGGTCCAGATGGGATCTCACCATGGGTACTGAAAGAGTGTGCAGAGGCACTTTGCTTGCCACTCTCCATAGTGTATAGTAAGTCACTAGAGACGGGAGACCTCTCAGAAATATGGAAGACGGCGAATGTGGTCCCAATATACAAAAAGGGTGACAGGCAAGAGGCACTGAACTACAGGCCAGTGTCCTTGACTTGTATACCATGCAAGGTGATGGAGAAGATCGTGAGAAAAAACCTAGTAACACATCTGGAGAGAAGGGACTTCGTGACAAATCGCCAACATGGGTTCAGGGAGGGTAAATCTTGCCTTACAGGCGTGATAGAATTTTACGATCAGGTGACAAAGATTAAGCAAGAAAGAGAGGGCTGGGCGGACTGCATTTTCTTGGATTGTCGGAAAGCCTTTGACACAGTACCGCATAAGAGGCTGGTACATAAGCTGGAGAGACAGGCAGGTGTAGCTGGTAAGGTGCTCCAGTGGATAAGGGAGTATCTAAGCAATAGGAAGCAGAGAGTTACGGTGAGGGGTGAGACCTCCGATTGGCGTGAAGTCACCAGTGGAGTCCCACAGGGCTCTGTACTCGGCCCTATCTTGTTTCTGATATATGTAAATGATCTCCCGGAGGGTATCGATTCATTTCTCTCAATGTTTGCGGACGATGCTAAAATTATGAGAAGGATTAAAACAGAAGAGGACTGTTTGAGGCTTCAAGAAGACTTAGACAAGCTGAAGGAATGGTCGAACAAATGGTTGTTAGGTTTAACCCAACCAAATGTAATGTAATGAAGATAGGTGTAGGGAGCAGGAGGCCAGATACAAGGTATCATCTGGGAGAGGAAATTCTTCAGGAGTCAGAGAAGGAAAAAGACTTGGGGGTTGATATCACGCCAGACCTGTCTCCTGCAGCACATATCAAGCGGATAACATCAGCGGCCTATGCCAGGCAGGCCAACATACGAACGGCATTCAGAAACTTGTGTAAAGAATCATTCAGACCTTTGTATACCACATATGTCAGGCCAATCCTGGAGTATGCAGCCCCAGCATGGAGTCCATATCTAGTCAAGAATAAGACTAAACTGGAAAAGGTTCAAAGGTTTGCCACCAGACTAGTACCCGAGCTGAGAGGTATGAGCTACGAGGAGAGACTGCGGGAATTAAACCTCACTTCGCTGGAAGACAGAAGAGTTAGGGGGGACATGATCACCACATTCAAGATTCTGAAGGGGATTGATAGGGTAGATAAAGACAGTCTATTTAACACAAGGGGAACACGCACAAGGGGACACAGGTGGAAACTGAGTGCCCAAATGAGCCACAGAGATATTAGAAAGAACTTTTTTAGTGTCAGAGTGGTTGACAAATGGAATGCATTAGGAAGAGATGTGGTGGAGGCTGACTCCATACACAGCTTCAAGTGTAGATATGATAGAGCCCAATAGGCTCAGGAATCTGTACACCTGTTGATTGACGGTTGAGAGGCGGGACCAAAGAGCCAGAGCTCAACCCCCGCAAACACAACTAGGCGAGTACCTAGTTGTACAAACCTAGTTGTACACACCCAGTTGTACACACCTAGTTGTACTCGCCTAGTTGTGCTCACCTAGTTGTACACACCTAGTTGTACTCACCTAGTTGTACTCACCTAGTTGTACACACCTAGTTGTACACACCTAGTTGTACTCACCTAGTTGTACTCACCTAGTTGTACACACCTAGTTGAACGCACCTAGTTGTGCTCACCTAGTAGTACACACCTAGTTGTACACACCTAGTTGTACTCACCTAGTTGTACTCACCTAGTTGTACACACCTAGTTGTGCTCACCTAGTTGTACACACCTAGTTGTACTCACCTAGTTGTACACACCTAGTTGTACACACCTAGTTGTACACACCTAGTTATGCTCACCTAGTTGTACTCACCTAGTAGTACACACCTAGTTGTGCTCACCTAGTTGTGCTCACCTAGTTGTACACACCCAGTTGTACACACCTAGTTGTGCTCACCTAGTTGTACACACCCAGTTGTACACACCTAGTTGTACTCACCTAGTTGTACACACGTAGTTGTACTCACCTAGTTGTACACACGTAGTTGTACTCACCTAGTTGTACACACGTAGTTGTACTCACCTAGTTGTACTCACCTAGTTGTACACACGTAGTTGTACTCACCTAGTTGTACTCACCTAGTTGTACACACGTAGTTGTACTCACCTAGTTGTACACACGTAGTTGTACACACCTAGTTGTACTCACCTAGTTGTGCTCACCTAGTTGTACACACGTAGTTGTACACACGTAGTTGTACTCACCTAGTTGTACTCACCTAGTTAAGTGTTGAGAGTGGAGCATCAGGTCGTATGACCCGCCTTACCACCATCAATGGATCAATGTTGTCGCTCATCTCACCACTTGTCTTACCACATTTCCAACTGAGTGTCGACGTGGCTCCGACAACTTGATCATCTGGTCTGTTGTAATGATCCCCAACTCTTAGAGTGAACAAGTTCTTTATGATATCCGTGACTCATCTATGTCTTCTCGTTCTACTGTTCCCATATTTGATCATTGTTTCTATGTCTGCTGTGTCAATCCTCCTTAGTATCTTGCATGTCGTTATCATGTTTGCCCTCGTCTTTATTTTCTCCATGTAGTAAGGTACAGTTTTATCAGTCTTTCATCTTACCTCAGTCCCCTTAAATCATTAACGAGTCGTGTTACATATTTCTGGACCTTTACTAATTTAGTTTTGTGCTTCGTTAGGTAGGGGTTCCATGCCGGGGCAGCATACTCAGTAACAGCTCTCACAAAGGATGTATACTGCGCTTGGAAGAGATCTTTGTCCAGGTTCCTGAGTGATAACCGGAGGGTGGCCAGCGTTGCACACGCCGCTGCCCTCGTTATTCTTGATGTTGCACCTCCAGTTATGTCCACTCCTAAGTCCGCCTCTTGTCCAGGAATTGGAAGATATGGATAAGACTGATCTTACTTCCTGAACCAGACCATATACACAGGCCCGGGATGGCCTCCAGTACCCAGGGGACTCCAAGGGTTACCTCTGTACTGAGAGGTCTTTTTCTTGGCCTTCCTGATCATAGTTACTACTTCACCCACTAAGTATCTCTCTAGATACTCCAACCTGTTTTTAGAGACATCATGGGTGATGTCACTGGTGAGGAACAATGTCAAAAGGTTTCTGGAAATCTAGGAAAATGCAGTCTACCCTGCTCTCTCTCTCTCTCTCTCTCTCTCTCTCTCTCTCTCTCCTGGCGTCCACACACACCAGGGTGTCCACACACACCAGGGTGTCCACACACACACCAGGGTGTCCACACACACACCAGGGTGTCCACACACACCAGGGTGTCCACACACACACCAGGGTGTCCACACACACACCAGGGTGTCCACACACACACCAGGGTGTCCACACACACACACCAGGGTGTCCACACACACACACCAGGGTGTCCACACACACACACCAGGGTGTCCACACACACACCAGGGCGTCCACACACACACAGCAGGGTGTCCCCACACACACCCGGGTGTCCACACACACACCAGGGTGTCCACACACACCAGGGTGTCCACACACACACACCAGGGTGTCCACACACACCAGGGTGTGCACACACACCAGGGTGTCCACACACACACCAGGGTGTCCACACACATCAGGGTGTCCACACACACCAGGGTGTCCACACACACACACACCAGGGTGTGCACACACACCAGGGTGTCCATACACACCAGAGTGTCCACACACACACACACCAGGGTGTCCACACACACACCAGGGTGTCCACACACACACACCAGGGTGTCCACACACACACCAGGGTGTCCACACACACACCAGGGTGTCCACACACACACCAGGGTGTCCATACACACCAGAATGTCCACACACACACACACCAGGGTGTCCACACACACACCAGGGTGTCCACACACACACACCAGGGTGTCCACACACACACCAGGGTGTCCACACACATCAGGGTGTCCACACACACACCAGGGTGTCCACACACACCAGGGTGTCCACACACACACACACCAGGGTGTCCACACACACCAGGGTGTGCACACACACCAGGGTGTCCACACACACACCAGGGTGTCCACACACACACCAGGGTGTCCACACACACCAGGGTGTGCACACACACCAGGGTGTGCACACACACCAGGGTGTCCACACACACCAGGGTGTCCACACACACCAGGGTGTCCACACACACCAGGGTGTCCACACACACCAGGGTGTCCACACACACACACCAGGGTGTCCACACACACACCAGGGTGTCCACACACACACCAGGGTGTCCACACACACACCAGGGTGTCCATACACACCAGAGTGTCCAAACACACACACCAGGGTGTCCACACACACACACCAGGGTGTCAATACACACCAGGGTGTCAATACACACACACACCAGGGAGTACACACTCACACACACTAGGGTGTCCACACACATACTCTAGGGTGTCCCCAAACATACAAACCAGGGTGTCCACAAACACTCATCAGGGTGTCTACACACACACACACCAGGGTGTCAACACACACACACACACACACACACACACACACACACACACACCAGGGTGTCCTCACACACACACACCAGAGTGTCCACACACACACACCAGGGTGTCCACACACACACCAGGATGTTCACACACACCAGGGTGTCCACACACAGAGGATACTGGGATGTCCCAGGGTGTCAGGGTGTCCCAGCACAACACCCCCAGAGGCGAGGGGGGAACCCACAACCAGCTACCCAGTAACACCAGAAGGGAGGACAACCCCGCCTCCCTCCTCTGCATAGAAAACCCCCCTACCCGAAACCCTCCCTGCCCCCACTCAAATGTTCAGCCAAATCTCCCTCCCCCCACACCCAATCCCTACCCTTCTACCCCTCCCCTCCTCCCGAGTCCTCCCTCCCCCCCTTTCCTTCCAGTCCTTCCTCCCCTTTCACCCCATACCCTCCCTGTCCCTCCCCCTTCACTGGATCCCCCGCCCCTCATCCCAGTATCCTCTGAGACCCTGTTATCCACCTCACAGGTCCTCACAACCATGGAACAGCCTCCCCCACCAGCAGAACACTCACCAAGGAGGCGATTTGAGAAGGGACAGAAGAAAGTGAGCCTCAAAGCGATGTACACTAACATAGATGGAATTACAAATAAAGCAAATGAGCTTGGAGAACTGGTACTAGAGGAAAACCCAGACATAATAGCCCTCACAGAAACAAAGATCACAAAAACGATAACAAATGCAGTGTTCCCACAGGGCTATTATGTTATGAGGAAAGAGAGGGAAGGAAGAGGTGGGGGTGGTGTAGCTCTGCTGGTAAGAAAAGGCTGGGATTTTGAGGAGATGGATATTCAGGGCTGTGAAGGTTTCAGTGACTACATAGCAGGTACTGTAACAAATGGAGGGAAAAAAATTATAGTCGCAGTCATATATAATCCACCACCAAATGACAGAAGACCTAGACAGGAATATGATAGAAACAACATGGCCACCATTAACATAATAGAAAGAGCAGCTTCTGTTGCTAGCAGGAATGGATATGGACTACTAATTATGGGAGACTTCAACCATGGAAAGATAGATTGGGAGAACAGGGACCCGCATGGAGGACCAGAAACATGGAGAGCTAAGCTGCTGGACGTGGCAACAAGAAACTTTCTAAGCCAGCACACCAAAGAACCAACAAGAATGAGAGGAGAAGATGAACCAGCAATGCTTGATTTGATATTTACCCTAAATGAATGGGATATAAGGGAAGTTAAGATGGAAGCGCCCTTGGGAATGAGTGACCACAGTGTATTGAACTTTGAGTACTTGGTAGAGCTAGAACTTATCTCCCCCCAAAAAAGAACTAGGAATCAAAAGGCTGGCATACCGAAAGGGGAATTATGAACAGATGAGAAGTTTCCTAAGTGAAATACCTTGGGACACAAACCTCAGAGACAAGTCTGTACAGGGTATGATGGACTATGTTACCCAAAAGTGTCAGGAGGCAGTAAACAGGTTCATCCCGGCCCAAAGGGAAAAATCCGAGAAGCAACAGAAGAATCCATGGTATAATAGGGCATGTATCGAAGCGAAGAAACTGAACAAAAAGGCGTGGAGGAACTTCCGGAATAACAGAACACCAGAAAGCAGAGAGAGATACCAGAGAACCAGGAATGAGTACGTCAGGGTGAGAAGAGAAGCAGAGAAAAATTTTGAAAATGATATAGCAAACAAAGCCAAGACTGAACCAAAGCTATTCCACAGTCACATCAGAAGGAAAACAACAGTGAAAGAACAGGTATTGAAACTTAGAACAGGCGAGGACAGGTATACAGAGAATGACAGAGAGGTGTGTGAGGAACTCAACAAGAGGTTCCAGGAGGTCTTCACAATAGAACAGGGTGAGGTCACTGTGCTAGGAGAAAGGGAGGTAAACCAGGTGGCCTTGGAGGAGTTCGAAATTACGAGAGAGGAGGTCAAGAGACACCTGCTGGATCTGGATGTTAGAAAGGCTGTTGGTAAAGATGGGATCTCACCATGGGTACTGAAAGAGTGTGCAGAGGCACTTTGCTTGCCACTCTCCATAGTGTATAGTAAGTCACTAGAGACGGGAGACCTACCAGAAATATGGAAGACGGCGAATGTGGTCCCAATATACAAAAAGGGCGACAGACAAGAGGCACTGAACTACAGGCCAGTGTCCTTGACTTGTATACCATGCAAGGTGATGGAGAAGATCGTGAGAAAAAATCTGGTAACACATCTGGAGAGAAGGGACTTCGTGACAAATCGCCAACATGGATTCAGGGAGGGTAAATCTTGCCTTACAGGCTTGATAGAATTCTACGATCAGGTGACACAGATTAAGCAAGAAAGAGAGGGCTGGGCGGACTGCATTTTCCTGGATTGTCGGAAAGCCTTTGACACAGTACCGCATAAGAGGCTGGTACATAAGCTGGAGAGACAGGCAGGTTTAGCTGGTAAGGTGCTCCAGTGGATAAGGGAGTATCTAAGCAATAGGAAGCAGAGAGTTACGGTGAGGGGTGAGACCTCCGATTGGCGTGAAGTCACCAGTGGAGTCCCACAGGGCTCTGTACTCGGCCCTATCTTGTTTCTGATATATGTAAATGATCTCCCGGAGGGTATCGATTCATTTCTCTCAATGTTTGCGGACGATGCTAAAATTATGAGAAGGATTAAAACAGAAGAGGACTGTTTGAGGCTTCAAGAAGACCTAGACAAGCTGAAGGAATGGTCGAACAAATGGTTGTTAGAGTTTAACCCAACCAAATGTAATGTAATGAAGATAGGTGTAGGGAGCAGGAGGCCAGATACAAGGTATCATCTGGGAGAGGAAATTCTTCAGGAGTCAGAGAAGGAAAAAGACTTGGGGGTTGATATCACGCCAGACCTGTCTCCTGCAACACATATCAAGCGGATAACATCAGCGGCATATGCCAGGCTGGCCAACATACGAACGGCATTCAGAAACTTGTGTAAAGAATCATTCAGAACTTTGTATACCACATATGTCAGGCCAATCCTGGAGTATGCAGCCCCAGCATGGAGTCCATATCTAGTCAAGGATAAGACTAAACTGGAAAAGGTTCAAAGGTTTGCCACCAGACTAGTACCCGAGCTGAGAGGTATGAGCTACGAGGAGAGACTACGGGAATTAAACCTCACTTCGCTGGAAGACAGAAGAGTTAGGGGGGACATGATCACCACATTCAAGATTCTGAAGGGGATTGATAGGGTAGATAAAGACAGTCTATTTAACACAAGGGGAACATGCACAAGGGGACACAGGTGGAAACTGAGTGCCCAAATGAGCAACAGAGATATTAGAAAGAACTTTTTTAGTGTCAGAGTGGTTGACAAATGGAATGCATTAGGGGGTGATGTGGTGGAGGCTGACTCCATACACAGTTTCAAGTGTAGATATGACAGAGCCCGATAGGCTCAGGAATCTGTACACCTGTTGATTGACGGTTGAGAGGCGGGACCAAAGAGCCAGAGCTCAACCCCCGCAAACACAACTAGGTGAGTACAACTAGGTGAGTACACACCAAGGTGTCCCCACACACACACACCAGGGTGTCCACACACACACACCAGGGTGTCCACACACACTCATCAGGGTGTCCACACGCACACACCAGGGTGTCCACACGCACACACCAGGGTGTCCACACACACACACACCAGGGTGTCCACACACACACACACCAGGGTGTCCACACACACACACACCAGGGTGTCCACACACACACACACCAGGGTGTCCACACACACACACCAGGGTGTCCACACACACACCAGGGTGTCCACACACACACCAGGGTGTCCACACACACACACACACCAGGGTGTCCACACACACACACACACCAGGGTGTCCACATACACACACACACCAGGGTGTCCACACACACACCAGGGTGTCCACACACACACACACACCAGGGTGTCCACACACACCAGGGTGTCCACACACACACACCAGGGTGACCCACACACACACCAGGGTGTCCACACACACACACCAGGGTGTTCACACACACCAGGGTGTCCACACACACCAGGGTGTCCACACACACCAGGGTGTCCACACACACCAGGGTGTCCACACACACCAGGGTGTCCACACACACCAGGGTGTCCACACACACACACACACCAGGGTGTCCACACACACCAGGGTGTCCACACACCAGGGTGTCCACACACACACACCAGGGGTGTCCACACACACACCAGGGGTGTCCACACACACCCACACACACACACACACACCAGGGTGTCCACACACACACACCAGGGTGTCCACACACACACACCAGGGTGTCCACACACACACACCAGGGTGTCCACACACACACACACAGTGTCCACACACACACACCAGGGTGTTGACACACACACACCAGGGTGTCCACACACCCACACACACACACACACACACCAGGGTGTCCACACACACACACCAGGGTTCCACACACACACACACACACACACCAGGGTGTCCACACACCTCCACACACACCAGGGTTGTGTCCACACACACCAGGGTGTCCACACACACACACACCAGGGTGTCCACACACACACACACACACACACCAGGGTGTCCACACACACACACACCAGGGTGTCCACACACACACACACACCAGGGTGTGACCCACCACACACACACCAGTACACACACCACACACACCAGGGTGTCCACACACACACACCAGGGTGTCCACACACACACACCAGAGTGTCCACACACACACACCAGGGTGTCCACACACACACACACACCAGGGTGTCCACACACACCAGGGTCCACACACACACCAGGGTGTCCACACACAGGGTTGGGTGTCCACACACACACCAGGGTGTCCACACACACACACACCAGGGTGTCCACACACACACACCAGGGTGTCCACACACACACACCAGGGTGTCCACACACACACACCAGGGTGTCCACACACACACACCAGGGTCCACACACCCACACACACACACACCAGGGTGTCCACACACACACACCACACACACACACACACACACACACCAGGGGTGTGACACACACACACACACACCAGGGTGTCACACACACACACACACCAGGGTGTCCACACACACACACACACACCCACACACACACACACACCAGGGTACCACCACACACACACCAGGGTGTCCACACACACACACCAGGGTGTACACACACACACACACTAGGGTGTCCACACACACACCAGGGTGTCCACACACACACACACACCAGGGTGTCCACACACACACACACACCAGGGTGTCCACACACACACACTAGGGTGTCCACACACACACACCAGAGTGTCCACACACACCAGAGTACCCACACACACACCAGTGTCCACACACACACCAGTGTCCACACACACACACCAGGGTGTCCACACACACACACACACCAGGGTGTCCACACACACACACACACCAGGGTGTCCACACACACACACACACCAGGGTGTCCACACACACACACACACCAGGGTGTCCACACACACACACACACCAGGTGTCCACACACACACACACACCAGGGTGTCACACACACACACACACACCAGGGTGACCCACACACACACACCAGGGTGTCCACACACACACACACACACACACACACACACACAGGGTGTCCCACACACACACCAGGGTGGCCACACACACACACACACACACACACACCACACACCACACATTGTGGGTGTCCACACACACCACACACACACACCACACCAGGTGTCCACACACACACACACACCAGGGTGTCCACACACACACACCAGGGTGTCTACCCACACACACACACACCAGGGTGTTGACACACACCACACACACCAGGGTGTCACACACACACACACACACACACACCAGGGTGTTGACCACACACACACACCAGGGTGTCCACACACACACACCAGGGTGTGACCCACACACACACCAGGGGTGTGACCCACACACACACACCAGGGGTACACACACCACACACACACCAGGGTGACCCCACACACACCAGGGTGTCCACACACACACACACCACACACACACCAGGGTCCACACACACACACACACACCAGGGTGACCCACACACACACACCAGGGTCCACACACACACACCAGGGTGTCACACACACACACACCAGGGTGTCCACCACACACACACACAGGGGGTACACACACACACACACCAGGTCCACACACACACACACACACACCAGGGTGTCACACACACACACACACACAGGGTGTCCACACACCACACACACACACACCAGGATGTCCACACACACACACACACACACACACACCAGGGTGTCACACACACACACACACACCAGGGTGTGACCACACACACACACCAGGGTGTCTACACACACACACACACACACACACACACACACACACCAGGGGTCCACACACACACACACACACCAGGGTGTCCACACACACACACACACACACACCAGGGTGTCCACACACACACACACCAGGGTACACACACCACACACACACACCAGGGTGTCACACACACACCACCAGGTACACACACACACACACAGGGTGTGTTGTGTCCACACACACACACCAGGGTGTCCACACACACACACACCAGGGTGTCCACACACACACACACACACCAGGGTGTCCACACACACACACACACCAGGGTGTACACCACACACACACACACACCAGGGTGTCACACACACACACACACACCAGGGTGTCCACACACACACACACACACCAGGGTGACCACACACACACACACCAGGGTACACCACACACACACACACCAGGGTGTCCACACACACACACACACCAGGGGCCACTACCCTCCACACACACACACCAGGGTGTCCACCACACACACACCAGGGTGTCACACCACACACACACACACACCACACACACACACCAGGGTGTCCACACACACACACACACCAGGGTGTACACACACACACACACCAGGGTGTACCACACACACACACACCACTACACACACACCACACACACCAGGGTGTCCACACACACACACACCAGGGTGTCCACACACACACACACACCAGGGTGTCCACACACACACACAGGGCCAGGGTGTCCACACACACACACACCACACACACACACACCACACCACTACACCACACACACACACCAGGGTGTTGACACACACACACACCAGGGTGTCCACCACACACACACACACACACCAGGGTTGTTGTGTCACACACACACACACACCAGGTTGTTGAGTGTCCACACTCACACACCAGGGTGTCCACACACACACACACACACACCAGGTGTGTTGACCACACACACACACCAGGGTGACCCACACACACACACCAGGGTGTCCACACACACACACCAGGGTGTCACACACACACACACACCAGGGTGTCACACACACACACACACACCAGGGTGTCCCACACACACACCAGGGTGTCCACACACACACACACCAGGGTGACCACACCACCACACACACCACACCAGGTGTCCACACACACACACCACACACCAGGGTGTCCACACACACACACACACACACACACCAGGGTGTCCACACACACACCACACACACACACACACACACCAGGGTGTTGACACACACACACACACACACACACCAGGGTGTCCACACACACACCAGTTGTGTCACACACACACACACACCAGGGTGTTGACCACACACACACCAGGGTGTCCACACCACACCAGGGTGTCCACACACACACACC